>BQNB010014459.1:0-75082 GCA_026074375.1 Tanacetum coccineum
ACTCATCCATATGATCTATCATATTATCTACAAAGGTATCATGATCTTATACCTCAAACGGAGTATTCGAGTCATATGATGGCCCAGCTTCTTCAGATGTAAGATTTGCCATAACATGTGTCTTTGTGGTGGTAGCCTAATCCACATCCAGATCGATGCATCGTCATTGATCAAGCTTCAATAGACAAGGTCCACATTGAGTGGCCAAATTCATCCCACATCGTCATCAAAATTGGTGACATGTTTCACCTGCAAGAAACAACCCCAAACCCTCCCTGCTCTTTCATCAGTACAACACCATTCTCATGAGCATTTCATAAGCAGCAACTTGGTCTTTTGAAGTAGTCTGAATCCTGAGGACACTTTGGTTGTGGACATTCTCGTGCTTATGTGCCCGATTCCTTTGCAGTTGTAGCACATAATGGGTTTAGCTTGACCAAGATTCACATTGCCATCTCTGTTCTAACCTCCAGCATTCCCAGCTACAACATTTCCTCTTGCAGTGTTCCTCTAAAATGGTCTTCCTTGATTATTCGCATTGTATCTACCTCGAACATCCTGAACAACAACTCTGCCGTCTTGAACTGTAGCATTGTTCCTTGCATTTGAGGAAGTTCTGAGTTGATTGTTCATTTGAGGAAGATGTGCTTTGAATGATTGGTTGAGGAGGGCAAGTGTGTTGGTTAGGCTTTCGATCAAGTTATCAGTTGACGTGCTTCCTGTGTCCAGATGAAAGTTATCAGCAATTGATGGTTGATTTAAGGATTGTGGAGACTCAGATGATTGTGTTGGATACTTCTGAACTGAGGCATTAGACACTAGTGCCAAAGGATCATTAGTTGGTTGAATGAACCTTTCCATCATCATTTTGTTCTCATTAGCATGCACCTCATGTTGCTTTAAGTAAGCATACAACTGATCAAAGTTAGACTCTTTCAAACCTCTGTTGAGTTTTACTTCAGTTATGAATCTGCTCCATTCAGGTAACATGTTGTTCACAAATTTAGAGTTAAGCTGCATTCTGGACATGGTCATCTTGATGTTTCTCATGTCATTAATGAGCTTTGTAAACCTGACATAGTATACATGAATGGTTTCTCCTTTGATTTGGCAGAAGTGTATTCATCGTATAATTAAGATTCTCGGTCATCCTTTGTTAACTTAGAGCCTTCCAGAATCATCTTCACATTGTCCCAAATATCTTTGGCGTCAGTAAAGTGGTTGATGAGTGTGTAGATGTCTTTTGGTATACCTTGAAGTAAGATATTCGTTGTAACATCCGAGAATTTTCGAAATTTTGAATGACGATTTCAATCTTTGACTTTTAGGGTCTGGCTTCTGGACCTAGATGAAGTGCACCCTCACCTCCTTCAGTAAGGGTTATCCTCTCATTGTTCCCATTTGAAATGGTACTTAGTACTTGATTTCATTATATTCTTCCATTATCTTTTCCTAGAAGATACAAGACGAATCCGTTGTCGCCATGATTCAAAGTCTGCTTTTTCAAGCATTGGTGGCGGGTATCGGAACCGGGCATACTGGATATCTTCATGGACATTATTAGACATTTGTTGTATTGGTTTATGAATGCAATTAACGTCCACGGGATTTTACATGTCTATGATTTAAACCGATAAGAAGTTTACCGGGATTTTACAAAATCAATAGAAAAACCGTAAATGAATAATTGGTTGTGGTATTTGGTTTGTTGATTTGTTTGAAATTTGGCGCAGTTGGATTATGAAAAAAAAAAATTTACCCTATTACCAAAATCTAAATTTGATGTAAAAATAAGCTAAAAAGGCTAAAGAAAAAATAATATATTTTACTTAATTTTTTCCCGCCAAAAAGTGTCGCTAAAAGGTGCTCGAGCCCGAAATAAATTTTTAACCCTATTACCAAAATTTGAAAATTGATGTAAAATAAGGTTAAAAAGACTATAGAAAAAGATTACAAATACTTAATTTTTTCGCAAAATGTGTCGCTTAAAGGGGTCGTCTGGGAAATCAAAACCGCCTGCGTATATGTTTTTTATCAAACGCCGCTTTGTTACAAAAATCAAACCGTTTGTACAAAATACTTAATTTTTTTTTTAAAAATCAAACCGCTGCGTATATGTTTCTATCAAACCGCCGCTTTGAAATCAACCAAACCGCCTCCTATTGATTGAGCAAACCGCTGCCTAACAGGCCAACTCGCCGCCAAGATCTTACTAGGCAAACCGCCGTGGTTTTGAAGTAACTCGCTGCCTAGTTTTGTTAACTCGCTGGATCAATAAAATAATCAACTCGCCGTGAGCAACTCGCTGCCAATAAACTAAGCAACTCGCCGTGAGCAACTCGCTGCCTATAATCTTAGCAACTCGCCGTGTGTTTTAGCAACTCGCCGTGAGCAACTCGCTGCCTATAATCTTAGCAACTCGCCGTGTGTTTTAGCAACTCGCCGTGAGCAACTCGCTGCCTATAATCTTAGCAACTCGCCGTGTGTTTTAGCAACTCGCCGTACCTTTTACCAACTCGCCGGCTAGAAAACAATATAATAACCAACTCTCCACGATGAACACTAGCTCGATTTAAGCAACATCAATCCATTTGAGCCTTTTGACCACGAAACAAAGCTAAAACATGTAACACAATGATGGTGTATGAAGATTAACCTTCCAATATCATGTGTTTCTTCCTGGATCAAAAGATACGATGAACTCTCACGAAGAACACCAAAATATTTCGAACCTTTATACGCTTTGTTTTCAGAATCTTAGGGCTTGAGATCACTGTAATAGAAACAATCTTAGTCCTTTGCATTGATAGCATGAATAACACAGATATAACCAACAAAGTAAGCTGAATAATCTTTTGAGCCGTGGGCTTTCTAAACAAAATAAGCCACGGAAATTAGCTTATTTACCACAACAAATCAATCACGATCAACTAAGCTCTGGTACCAATTGTTAGGATCGTTTATTTTCATAACTCGGTGATGTTCTTGTGATTGGCTAGTTCTTGAGAGAGAAACACATGAGTGAGAGAATATCTAGTTGAGAGGGAAAATGATTTTGTTTAATAAGAAGAAAAGTGAAAATGAACTAGTTGCCTCTTCCAAAGTTGGAAGAGGCCTTATATATTTTTAACAAAATATACCGTGGTATTAGTACCGGCTGTTTAAAACCGAAAGACATACGATTAACTATTAAACTACGAACAATTATAAACAATAAATATACGGGGTGACCGAGTCTTTTACTCATATCTAACAAATAGCTAGTCCATCCTCATTGAAATCGATATAGAATGACTCAGGTGGATATATTTTCTTACCCTTGGCTTTACCTCGCTTACCTCTTCGTGACATTGTATTACCTAAATTTTGACAACATAATAAGTTTGACATAGTATCCAACAAATGCTATTGGATACAAAGTAAGTAGAATATCAACAATTCTTATAAGTTTATTAAAAGCCACTTAGTAGCTTAGTGAAGCAAACAAGACATGGCTGGTTGCAAATGAAATCTGTAAAGTATTGGACAAAGAGTTTCTTCATATATCAGAATATCTCTATACCTTAATCATTAAAGCTATGGGGTGAAATTATGGTAGTGTTAAGTATGAAAAAATAAGTCTTCCTTGAAGAGAAGATTGTGTAGGGGTTGATTTACATGCTACACGTTCCAACTATAAAATGGATTGCATATCATTCAAACTAATGGTTTACTAAACACGTTCCCACATTATAAGCAAATTAACCAAAACCTGCTCATAAGAAAGCCTCCTTTACATATATTATCATAATTAAGTTCACATTGGCAAATCTAAACATATAGGATTTTTTAATAATACAGTAACATATATAAGAACAAAATAAAATAATCCACAAATGACAAATATCACTTTTTCGATTCCTTTTTTTTAATGCAACACTTTTGTTAAACTAAACAAAAATAAGCACAAACATACAACAAAAAAGCTCAATAATCAGAGATTGGACCACTAACACTTGACATTAACCTCATCATTCGACACAAGAAATTAACCAATCAGTAGTAATCAGTAATTGACAAATATCAATTGGTTTAATAATATAAAAAGTATAGAATGTTTACCTCACAAAACTGACTGAAAAGCTTCAAACTTTAAACCCTAATTATACCCCTAAAAGTATCGAATCTACCAAAAAGAAGGGAAGAATTAGGTTTGATCTTATGTTTTTGGAAATTGGGTGGTGCAGAGGCTGTTTAAGTACTGGAGGATATGTGGTGGTTAACCCTTTGATCCGGGGAATAGGATTGTGGGTGGTTTCTTCTATGCGAAAGAGAGGAGAAGTGGGTGAAAGATAACCCGCCATTTTTTCCCTACATGTGCCGGTTACCACTAGTCATGGAATTAATAATTAAATGTTTACTTTAAATGTTTAGCTCAATACTTATCTAAAATTGTTAAACTTATTTTTTTATGGATTTTCCAACATAGGTGAATTTAGAATATTTAGTCTAGTAATTGTTGTTTATAAGTTAAACCATTTTAAGTTATGAAACAATGTTATATTTATCACTTTATTTTCTGTTTGTTGAGCCCAGTGAGCTAACGATTATACTAAAAAATGTCATCTTTAATAATCCTAATTATTTGAGTCAAGTTTAGATAAGTAAACCGTTTATATACTAAAAAAATGTGTTTATTAAATTAAATACATTTTACTTTTTATTAGATTATACATTCATATTTATTAATGATTACCTCATAAAATATATTACTCACGAAAAAAGTTAAATGCAAAAGAATGCGGCAGAAATACCACATTCATCTCAAGCAAGAAATGACATGCCACACATCGATATCAAACACTCTATCGATATCAAACACTCTATCTACAACCAACTAGCCAACTAACCAAAATAATAAACAAAAACAACGCCATAATTGCAAATCAAATCCTCCAGTCCAATCCAGCTGCATCAAACAAGGGAACATGAGATATGAGCAACCCAAATGAGACTGCCTCCTTAAAAAACCTTCTCAAGAAAAACCCAATGAAAAAAAACCTTAGAGAAGGAGAAAAGAGTACAACTCTTAAAAGGGACTCCCAGACTAAGCAAAACTAAAGCATCAAGCAAACCATAAACATGCGAATCAACCGGACTGCAAACTGTAAGATAAAAGTGACTTAGATATTAATACAATTACCATTATATTGAAATTTTAACACACTAAATAAAATTACAATTGTTATGATACCTTATATTGAATAAAAAATATCTTTTAGATCAATTTCCTTCTAATATTCTTCAATGTTAAACAGTTTGTATAAAAAGAATAATATAAACATGTTATGTTGGTTATAATATACATATAACAAAATAATCAATATAAAAAATAAGTTGTATCAAACCTTCGTTTTAGCACAACGTCCACCTCAACCCTTCATCCTTCACTTAAGGTTCAGAGCTTAAGTAAGTTAAATTTCCATAGTATCATCTTTATAGTGGGGAACATCATTAGTAAAAGGGGGTAACTCGTCAAATTGATCATATTCGTCCTCATCAACCACATTCTCAACACCAAGTATATGTCTTTTACCATGTAAGACGACGTGCCATCTTGATTTACTTGGGTCCTTAACATAGAATACATGAGTGGCTAATTTTGCGAGAATGAAAGGGTCAGATGTATAGCCATCTATTGAAAGATCTACATGTGTGAAACCTTTGTCATCCACCATAACACCTCGTGCATTGTTAGTCACCCATTACATTTGAAGAGGGGTATAGTGAAAGTATTATAATCCAACTCCTATATTTCTTGTATAAGACCGTAAAATGATTTCTTAGCAATTGTAGCCATTGCATCATGATTACTTCTATCAAATTTCAGTGTCGAGGCTATTAATGTAACTTTGCTATTTTGCATTGTACTTTTTTCATCTTGCATTTTGGTGTAGAATGTATAACCGTTAATATCATATCCTTGGTAAGATCTAACTGCACATCTTGGGCCCTCTCCTAACCTTTCCACCATTTTATCAACATTTGGTTGACCTAAATTTTCCGTCATAATGTCTTTAAGACAATATGAAAACTCTTCGTTATGCTTACTTTGATACCATTTTTTGGTTCTCCCGCGATGTGTCGGCGACGAGAAACTCAAATACATTCATTCTACATTCACAAAAAAACGACGCCAATCTTTCAGTTTAAAGGTATTATGAAGATGGTGATTGGATTGTCGAACCAGAACCTTGTTAAACAAATTTTAGAATCACTTTAACGGACAGATTCCAAGACCCGAGTTTCAGACGAGTAAGTCTTAACTTTCCCTTTTCCTAATCGTCTCAATAATGTTCAGAACTTTAAATTGGAATCTCTGATCAAAATGAAAGCTATTTCGCACAGCCGTGTGGGGTTGTGGAGTTGTAAATCCCCTGGGCCGGACTGTTTTACTTCGAATTTTTTCTGTAATATGACCTTGTAGGGCCTGACATTTGGTCATAATGGTTTTTTTTGACATGGAGATTTTGCTTATTGACGCAACTCTTCGTTTGTGGCCCTCATCCTAAAGATCTTGATCCAAATGTTAATATGACAACCGTCGCATCAGTCTAATTGGAAGCCTTACAAAGTCGTTAACTAAAACCTAGCTGTCTCTCATCGTTATCCTTTGTTATTTGGATCTCAATTCAATGTTCAGACTGCATACCTTCCTAATAGACAGATTCTCGGATGGTCCTTTTTATTATCAATGAAATCTTAGCTCGGAGCAAACTAAAAAGCAACAAACCATGAATTATTAAAAGTCCCATTCCGCCAAGCATTATATCCTTTAGATAGGATTATCTTTGTGATGTTCTCATCTCATTTAGGATTCGTTTCCTAAATTGGCGTTATATGGATTTAGTGGAAGTCTGTCTTCGAGGGAAGGCCGTCTATTTTAGTTAACGGAGATCCTGAGCTTACATAAGTATATTCATTATACCTCGAGGCTTGAAACAGTGGGACCACCTTAGCACCCTTTTGTTTTACTCATTAAGGAAAGTCTCTTCACTTATCATTTACCCCGGGCAGTTGAAGCAGGAATATTACAAAAGGATACAAGATTGACCTTCTACTACTTGTCTTATTTATTCTACCCGACGACGCGGTATTTATTGTTGAGGGTCTCAAACTAACTTAAAGGTTATCATGAAAATTCTTCGATGCTTCCTCCTTACTTTCCTTTATGTCCAATAGAATAATCCATAAGAGTCATCTTCCTTGGTGTCTCGTAATCCCAGATAATTGTGTGCTTAAGCTGCTAAGTCTAATAGTTTGTTTGAAATGAAAGCTCTTTTAAAAATACTTGGGTATTTTTAGTAGGAGACAATATTCTTCTAAAAAAGGGCTTGGGAACGAGAACGATTAATAAGATGAAGAATGAGTTGTCAGTGTTAAACTTAATACTTTATCTATTGGGTGTCCCCGACTTACCATCTTAAATCGGTTCTTGGCTCCCACTCCTATCTACAACATGTCGATTTTTCAAGGTTCCAAATCTGTTCTTATTATACTGGAGGAGAGTCTGTGTAGGAAATTATTTAATGGCTTTCAAGAGGGTGATAGAACATTGCTTGAGGTCAAAGGACTAATTTTCTTTGCTGCAAATAAATTCGGGTGGGTTGGAGTTTCCTAGTTTTCTTCGCTCACAATCAGGGCTCTTCTTTTCAGTGGGTATTTCTCTAACCTTACTCATGATAACCCTATGGTCCCCGAATTATTAACAGCTTTACATGGCATGAATGGACATGTTCTTCTGCTGCATTTCAATCGACAAGAGCTACATCATAACAGAAGTTATACTCCCTTACAATCAAAAGGTGTTATCTCCTTTCTCATTGTAAGATCGTGTGGAAAAGGTACAGGTACAAGCTTTTGGAAAGATCATTGTGATTGGAGATAATCTACACAAGCATTTCTTTTCCTCGTTTGTTTGCTCTTGAAGAGAATAAAGACATAACGTTTTTGCTTGCTAATGAATTAACACGTCTAGTCTCCTCTTCTTTTTCGTCGTCAATGTCCGAGAGGTTTAAGATCACAACAACTTGATCATCTTTCGTTATACATGAATACGGTTATTTTATCTAATAATGGATGACAGATGTTTTAGGGACTTTAAATGGCGATTGTTTTTTCAAGTCAAGATGTTCGATACTATGTAGATAGGAATTTCTCCCAAAATGGAAGTTCCTACTCGATGGATTAAAAGTATTCCGAATTAAGTAAACATAGTATGCTTGGAAACTTTATCTCGATCGTTTTACCTACTAGATCGATTTGTCTCGTAGGAAGGTCTCGCTTCCTTCCATTGGCTTGTCCTCTTTGTGAACACGTGCTCGAGGATTCGTTTCCATTTATTCTTCGGTTGCTCTGTGGCGAAAGATATTCAAGTTAATTTGTAGATGGTGGAATTTGGATGTTCATCCTTGATGATCTACGTAGATTGCTCTCTTGTTTCAAATTTATCCGTAATGTTCTAAGACAAAGAGTGGTTGGATAGGCGTGTTTTACGTTTCTTGGTGGAGCCTTTGGAACTTCAGGAACCAATTCCTTTTTCGACTCTATTTCCCGAAAGGATCTTATTTTCGACAATATTGGATTTACGACTCTTTTTAATTGAGTGAGGTATCTAGTATGTAATAGAACTTGTGAATTGGTTAGTTGACATTTCAACACCCTTTTTTTTGATTCCTTTGTAAATTTACAAGCTCCTTAGCTAGTGTTCTAATCAGTCGCCGTTCAAAAAAATAAACATGCGAACAACCGTGACTGCAACCCAACAGAAAATTGTACTTAGATGTTAATAACTGTTACATTAGATTGTAACATTTACTACACATTGAATAAAATTACAATTGTTATATATGATACCTTATATTGAATTTAATACAAAATTTATCTTTTAGATCAGTCTCCTTCTAATATTCTTCAAATGATTAAATAGTCCTGCACAAAAAGAATTAAGTAAAAACAAGTTAAGTTGGTTTATAATATACACATATAACAAAATAAGCAATATTAAAAAATAAGTTAGTAAACAAAATATTCGTTTGTATGCACGGCGTCACACCAACCCATAATCCATCATTAAGGTCAGGAGCGTAGTACGTAATTTCCCCTAGTATCATCATCCTGCTGAGAACATCATTAGATAAAAGGGGGTTAACTCGTCAAATTGATCATATTCGTCCACATACGACCACATTTTCACAACACCAATTTATATGGATCTTTTAACATGCAAGACGATTTGCCAACTTGATATACTCGGGTCCTTAACATAGAATACCTGAGTGGTCTAATTTTTGCGAGAAAAATGTGTCAGATGTATAGTCCGTCTGAGTTAAAATCACAAGTGTGAAACCTTTTCGTCCACCACTAACCCTCAAGCGTAGTTAGTCACGACCCAATTACATTTGAAGAGGGTATAGTGAAATTATTATAATCCAAACTCCCACTATTTCTTGTATAACACCGTGTAAAATGAATTCTTAGAATTGTAGCCATGGCATCATGAATACTTCTATCAAATTCCAATTGTCGAGGCTATTCATGTACTCCCGCCAATTTGCAACTATACTTTTTTCATCTTGCAATCTCGGTGTAGAATGTATAACCGTTAATATCGTATCCTTGGTAAGATCTAACTACACATCTTGGGCCCATCTCCAAACCTATCATCACCATTTTTATCACATATTGGTTGACCTTAAATTTTCTGTCACAAAATGTCTTTAAGCCAATATTAGAACGCTTTCGTTATGCTTACCTTGATAACCATTTGTTGTTCTTCACGCGACGAGTCGCATGTACATTTGTTTGTGTTGTTCAATGTATGGAGTAAGACATGTCATGTGTTGTAACACTACAGAAGTGCAACCTTTAGAGCATCACGGTCTGGGTCGATCATTCTCAATCCAATTGTACCAACCCCTGTAAGTCTACCCACATGACGAGAATGTGGAATGCCAATATTCCTGACACCTTTCACAACGTCATTACCGAATTCAATTAATTCCTCGACAAGGTATCCGGTTACAATACTACCCTCTGGTCGCACCTGGTTCCTAACATACCCTTTTAATACACCCATATATCTTTCAAAAGGGTACATAAAAATATAAGTTATCCGGACCACAAGCCTAATTTCTTTCTGCTAAAATGTGAATACGTGGTTGAACCATGAACGTCAAAGAATGAAGCGGAAAATACATCTCAAGTTCCAAGCGTTAGAATAATATCGCTTTTCCATGAGTCCAACACCTCAGGATCAATCACTTTGAATGAATCATGTTTAATAAAAAACAAGCAAATTTTGTGATAGTATGTCCAGGGACTGATGTTTGGCAATATCCGTGCATAGTCAATAAAAAACTCATATGTGTCATGAACACATGACAATCGTGGGACTTCATACCAACCAATTTACAGTACTTTTATACCTCGACTCCTTACAAATAGGACATCTGTGTATATTAGCATACGTATCTCGATATAATATGCAATCATTTGGACACACATGTATTCTTTCAACTTCTAATTCTGTTGGACACATCATTTTCTTGGCTTGATATAACGAAAGAGGTAATTCATTACCATCGGGTAACATTTCATGCACAGCCTCTAATAGGTTTGTGAAACTTGTATCCGTCCATCTATGTTTTGCTTTTACGCCAAACAACCTCAAAACACCCGAAAGAACAGAAAACTTTGTGCAACTAGCATACAATGGTTTTTGTGATTTCTCAAGCAGTGTTTGTATATTTTCTTGATCATTGTCACCAGTCGTATCCTCCACATTATCAGACATCTCATTCGAATTTTCGCAGTCATCGTTAATGCACGAATCACCATTTTCATTATCCATAGATGTACGAACTGACGTGCTGTTATCAACTAGTAATTCACCGTGTCTTGACCAACATGTGTACTTTTGCACAAAACCACGTGTAATCAAATGATACTCAATATCTTTGATATTTTTAAGCCTTACAAAGTTCTTGCAATCTATACAAGGACAATAAATACCAGCATCTCCACTATTCACCCGATTATTCTCAGCAAATATAAGAAAATCTTGCAGCCCTTTCAAATAAGCTGGATGAGAACGTCGAATATCGTACATCCATTTACTACGATTCATCTGAAATTATAAAAATAATAACAATAAAATGCATGTGTCATCGCATAACAAGAATAAATGTGGTTACAGTTGTCTCTAACCTACATTTGAATAGTGCGTGTCTCATATATACATTACATAATAAAAATAAAGGTGGTTATAGTTGTCTCTAACCTACTTTTAAATAGTGCGTGTCTCATATATACATTTTATTTATCATATATACTAATACTAATCTTATATATCAAATTATAATTACCAAACAAAGTATTAAATAAATACATGTGCTACTGAATGACTATAAAAGCAATGCCATGTCAGATGATAACATATATTTTAGACCGATCAAATGTCTTTGGTTCGATTTCTATAAACACAAAAGCATTTTTCTTTATCCTTTTTTTCTTAGTTTCTAATTATTTTATATTAATAGCTGAATAAATAATGTTTTTTTTAACGGCTGAATAATTAATGTTTCTAATTATTTTATATTAATAGCTGAATAAATAATGTTGAAACACACACTAATTGACATGAGTTTTATGAATACAAATGCCTAGTTTAAAATCGAGTAAGAGCTTGAGTGTCATGTTCTTAAGTAAGTGCATTTTCGATCATAAATATATTTTTGCATACCTACAAATCTATTTTTAGTTAACCTTTCATCATGAAGCAAGTGAAATCCCTAAGGCCCGTTTGGTTCGTAGAATGTTTTTTCAAGGAATTAGAATCTATCAAGGATTGAGAATCTTAAGGAATTGGAATGTTAAAATTCAAAATATGTCATGTGTTTGGTTAGGAGAAAGAAATGGAATTCCATGCCAGATTTCTGTTTGGTTTACAAATAATAATTTTTTTTAACTTTTTTTACTTTTTTTTAATTATTTCTAAATTTTTATTCGTACGTTATTTAAAAGAAAATAATTAAAATTTTACTTTTTATAAATTTACTTTTTTTTTAAATTTACTTTTTATAAATTTACCAAGTAAAAATTTACCTTTTTTTTTAAATTTACTTTTTATAAATTTACCAAGTAAAAATTTACTTTTTTAAAAAAAATTTACTTTTTTTAAAAAAAGTTTACTTTTTTTAAAAAAAAATTACTTTTTATAAAAAATTTACTTTTTTTAAAAAAAATTACTTTTTTAAAATTTTCCAAGTAAAAATTTACCTTTTTTTTTTAAATTTACTTTTTATAAATTTACCAAGTAAAAATTTACTTTAAAAAAATTTACTTTTAAAAATTCCTTAGTACATGAAATTAAGATTCAATTCAATTTTTGTTTAAGAAGTTTATATTTCCTTAAGATATGAAATGTTTAACTTCCAATTCCATTAGTTTTTCAATCAAACACCGATTATGAATGTGAATCTTATTCTCATTCCTTTAAGAATTCATGAAAAAAAACTCTGAACCAATCGGACCCTTAGAAAAAAGTTAAAGCTTGCATAAGATCAAACTTTATTACTTAATCAAACACGTGACATTTCATACGTTGATTCAGTTTGTAACCATAAATATTAGTTAACTACTTTATATAGTTGGTTTTAATATTTCTATTTTTTTTTGCTACGAATTATAGTCCATTTGAGAGAATTTATTCTATCAAATCTTTTATATAATAAAAGTTAAGATGATATGGGAATACAAACATCTAGGAAGCTTTATTTGTGTGCTTGAATTTGTATATTAAAATGAACAGCTTATGTGTCTTATACATATAACAATCATGTCATAATTTGTTTCTAAGTCAAATACATTTAATCCACTATTTCTGTCTTGGCTCGGCTATGCATCACACTTTATTTTTTCTAATATTAGTTATCAGATTGTTCTCTAGTCCGGGATTTGGTTAATGTTTTTGCACAAGTAGCTATATCTCCACTTGAAACACTATGCATAGATATGGGTTACATAAATTCGCAATGGGGAATGCAATCAAGCCCGAGTACATGAACTAAATTTGGTTGTAGAAAGATTAAAGAATTTACGAATAATACATGGTCATTTAAACATAAACTCGCAAATTAATGTGGTAAGCCAATACTTGTTAATATATAAAAAATGCACGCAAATCAGTTTACCTATATATGTAATGTAATATAAAACTAAAGGTAAAAAATTCACACACAAATAAGCAAGATATTACTTTACCTGTTTAGATTGGAAGTAAAATGAGCATATGCTTTGAGAGCTATGGCTTGTTCAAAGCTTTTGTTATGATCAAGCGACGAGAATGATTAAGAAGAACAAGTTCAAGACTGGACACTGTAGCAGGAAATTTTTGGAACAAACTTTATAGGTAAGCCAAGTGGTTTGTTCAAAGCTTTATAGATGAACCGATCCATTAAATATGGAACAAACTTTGAGTATTTTCTCATTCTCAAACGGCCGATTTACAAAATAATGTGGGGCCACTTTTTGAATTTTTGGAACACTTAACTTAGCCTAAATACCGTTCCAAAAAATGCGTTCCATAACATTTTGATCTATAAGCCAACTTTTTGAATTTTTGGAACGCTTCAACTAGAAACCGTTCCAAAAAATGCATTCCAAATAATCCTTTTTGTAGTAGTGTACCTAAAAAAATA
This sequence comes from Tanacetum coccineum, assembly GCA_026074375.1. Classification (NCBI taxonomy): domain Eukaryota; kingdom Viridiplantae; phylum Streptophyta; class Magnoliopsida; order Asterales; family Asteraceae; genus Tanacetum; species Tanacetum coccineum. Next base: position 13,740 of record BQNB010014459.1, read on the forward strand.
ACCTTTTACAGTAACATGTTTTACATTACTCTTGTTTATGTTAATGACAAGCAAATGAACCCGCGCGTTGCGGCGGGGCTAATTTTTTCCCGAATAATTTTTTTTACGTTTCGGGGGTTTTGTTTTTTGGCGATGCGTTATGCGGGGCTAATTTTTTAATATTTTCTTTTTTTGTATGATTCGGGGAAAAAAAATTGCGTTGGGACGGGCTAATATTTTCTTTTTTTGGGACGGTTTTGTAAATTTTTTTACGGGAATTTTTGTGTAAGAAAATCGTAAATAGTTAAACGGTGAGGGTCCGTTTTGTATTTTTTTTTACTTTGGGCCAGATTTTAGGCTATTTTTGAGTTTTTTTTGGCTAATTTTTTCCTGGATATTTCATTTTTTTGTATGATTCGGGAATATTTTTTTTTGCGTTGGGACGGGTTAATTTTTTCCCGAATATTTTCTTTTTTTGGGACGGTTCGATATCTTTTTATTTGGGCCGATGAATGTAAAAAAGTTGTGAACAATAAAAACTTGACGTGTTTTTTTTGTTAATTTTTTTACGGGATTTTTTGTGTAAGAAAATCGTAAATAGTTAAAAGTTGAGGGACCGTTTTGTATTTTTTTTTTACTTTGGGCCAGATTTTGGGCCACATTTTATGCGAATTTTAGGCTAGTTTGTCGACAAATGTGTATATTAGTAATAATTTTTTTTATATGGCTTATGTGTTGGGCCTCATATTTAAAGTGTTGTTTTTTTTTGCTATATGGGTTTTTTTTTAATATAGTGGGTTGTACGTTTGTGACCATATCGATTATTTTAAAGTTATTAGGTATCGAAGATGTTTCCGCGGGTATTTTTTTTATCTGAATAAATCAGAACTTTTGTAATATTTTTTTTCCCTCCTACTTTGTGCATACAAATTAAAAAAAATAAAAATAAACAAAATAATTAAAAAAAAAAACTAAAATCGGGCTGGCCCAAAATGGGAGCCCGTTACTGTAGCAAGAGCCCACAGTCAAAACAGCCCAAAAACTGAGCACTGTAGCACGCCTAAAAGAAACGACGTCGTTTCTTTCAGCAAATGTGTATATACAAGCAAAAGAACCCGCGCGTTGCGGCGGGGCTAATTTTTTCCCGAATAATTTTTTTTTACGTTTATTTCTTCTAGGGGGTTTTTTTGGGCTATGGTTTTTTATGGCGAAGTAAATTTTTAATATTTTCTTTTTTTGTATGATTCGGGCAAAAAAAAATTTGCGTTGGGACGGGCTAATTTTTTCCTGAATATTTTCTTTTTTTGGGACGGTTTTGTAAATTTTTTTACGGGAATTTTTGTGTAAGAAAATCGTAAATAGTTAAAAGGTGAGGGTCCGTTTTCTATTTTTTTTTTTTTTTACTTTGGGCCAGATTTTAGGCTATTTTTGGGATTTTTTTTGGCTAATTTTTTCCAGGATATTTCCTTTTTTTTTACGATTCGGGAAAAAAAAATTGCGTTGGGACGGGTTAATTTTTCCCGAATATTTTCTTTTTTTATCTTAGGGTCGGTTCATATCTTTTTTGTTGGGACCGTTGAAATGTAAAAAAATTGTGAACAATAAGAACTTGACGTGTTTTTTTTGTTAATTTATTACTTCGATCTTGTGGTCCACTACTGAACATTACTAGATTTATTAAATCACTACTTGGATTTCGGATGGATTTCGGAAATAACACTTTTAAATGTTGTAACGCTACTTTTCTTCTGAAATATTTCTTAAATTATTTTAATACTGCTTTTTACTTAAACCTATGAATTCACCAACATTATTGTTGACGTTTTAGCATGTATTTTCAGGTTACTATTTTGCTAGTGGAGCATTGGGAGCATTCGAGTCGCGCGGATATATATATTTTTGAAGGCTTAATAACTTGAGTACCATTTGACAAATGTTTTTCTGTTGCATTATAAATGGGATCCTTTGTAAACTCTGATTTTAATATATCAAATGTGAAATTTATCTTAAAACGTCTCTTTTGAGGTCGTTTTCCGTGACTTGTGCGTATGGACTATGAAGTCGCACCCCGATGTTACCATTCCGCTGCCGTCCGATTTTGGGGGTGTGACATTAAAGAATTTACGAATAATACATGGTCATTTAAACATAAACCCGCAAATTAATGTGGTAAGCCAATACTTGTTAATATATAAAAAATGCACGCAAATCAGTTTACCTATATATGTAATGTAATATAAAACTAAAGGTAAAAATTCACACACAAATAAGCAAGATATTACTTTACCTGTTTAGATTGGAAGTAAAATGAGCATATGCTTTGAGAGCTATGGCTTGTTCAAAGCTTTTGTTATGATCAAGCGACGAGAATGATTAAGAAGAACAAGTTCAAGACTGGACACCATAGTAGGAAATTTTTGGAACAAACTTTATAGGTGAGCCGAGTGGTTTGTTCAAAGCTTTATGGATGAACCGATCCATTAAATATGGAACAAACTTTGAGTATTTTCTCATTCTCAAACGGCCGATTTACAAAATAATGTGGGGCCACTTTTTGAATTTTTGGAACACTTAACTTAGCCTAAATACCGTTCCAAAAAATGCGTTCCATAACATTTTGATCTATAAGCCAACTTTTTGAATTTTTGGAACGCTTCAACTAGAAACCGTTCCAAAAAATGCATTCCAAATAATCCTTTTTGTAGTAGTGTACCTAAAAAAATAACCTTTTACAGTAACATGTTTTACATTACTCTTGTTTATGTTAATGATGTGCTGATGTGTAGCTTCTCGCCACGTCACTTGGTCTGCCTGTTGTGGGTCATAGTTACTAAAAGTGGGTTCTCTTCAGTGATGCCAGTGCCCAGTGGGCTCAATTAACACAGGAACAAAAAAACTGTGCTTGATTAAGTAAGGTTATCATACTTTCTGCATGCAAATTAACGATAATATCACCACTAAAAACCACCATTAACTTAATCGCCTAATATAATTCCGATCCTTAAAATGTGATTCTTAAAACTACATTATGAGAAATAATATTTTCTTTGAAAATTTAACGAATTTAATTGAATCATGCTCAAGTATTGCGACGTTCAAAGAAAAAATATAGTTTGAGATCAAATAAAACATATATGAATCATGCTCAACGATTAATAGCCAAATACTGTAGTTTTTATTAGCTTTGTTTGTTAAATGTACGTGCAATGTGATATGTCAATGGATCGAACACTAGCTAGTAAGCTGATTATAAAACAAGTATGAAATATATAATTCAGAAAGCTAGAAAAGTGTGAAGAAATGGTGCATCTGGATATAAAGAGCTTTATTAATTAGCAAAGTGGAGCTCTTTTAACTTTAATTATGAGGATCTACTATGAAACAAGGAATCAAGTTGCACTTTTACTAGATAAACTTTATTGATTGGAGGCCTATAAATTTTTTATGTTGTCCTAATCTTCAAAAATAGTAAGCGGGTTTAGCCTAATGTTGCATACCGATGTATTGAAGGGTTGTGGATGATCTAAAACTCGAACCCTTTGGACTTTGACTGTACGAGGGTGATTATTTACGTCTAGAAAACTATCAAACGATCAAGATAAAAATGCAACTGCATGCATGTTAGATTCGAGTCACCTACCGTTTATTATTAGACATACTTGACTTGCGAAAATTTAGAAATCATCAAACCTAGACAATGTCTAATGTGGATGTTTATCCGTTATGAGAAATATATTTTGAACAAGTCTGGATCAGCAATAATTTGGCATATGAAAAAGGACAATGAAAGCACAAGCACAATTGGTTAAAAGTAACTCTCATGACACTATCGACACCAAATATTTACTTGACCCCAAAGAGTTGATGGAACCAACAGAAATAATTGATTCAGTACATGCCAGTCCTACAATGTGTTTTCTTCTTTAATTACTCTAGTGGGTTCAAAAGTTTCATTTTTGTTTTTCATCCCTTCCAGAAAACAGATGATCAATCTTAATGCATTCTACCTGTCACCTTAATGAATATCTTCTTGAGTTGAATCCAAGTTCCAACGATAGATAAGCGTGCTGTTGGATTATGTGAGTTGGACTAGCTCAAACACGACTAGAAGTGTGTGAGCCTATTGGGGGCACACACGTTAAAACATTTAGAGTACGTTTAATACTTCACGTGACGTTTCGAGTAAACCGTTCGGACATGAAATGACCAAGACATGATCCTTATGCTATCCTATGTAATGGACGGCCAATGGAAGGATCTAGAGGGATGTCTAGGTGCATTGAACCTTGGTGATAAAGGGAAGAAAGCTAGGATAAGTGTTGAAGTTATGATAAGATTAAAACTATAAGTCATTGAGTCTTATCATGATTGAGGGGGACTTGAGGCTATATATACATCACCCCTCAACACATAATAGTCGACATTTTAACCTAACAAACTCAGAAAAAACGTTTTCCTCCTCCCCAATTCAAATCAGCCGATCCAACTTAAACCCTAATAAGTTTAAGTCAATTTCGGTTACCCCTTTTCCTTGGCTGTGTAATTCGGTTGACCTCAATAGAGGTTTAGGGTTTGTGATTCGATCCCAAGACAGTTAAGGAAGGTCCATAAGGTTGGTTTACAGGTTCTCAAGAAGTGACAATCGTTGTTTTCAATTAGGGTTTTAGTTTTGGTGTAATTCGGTTGGATCTATCCTAATTCGGTTACAACCGAATTAGACTAAACCCTAATTCCTCCTTTGTGAATTTCGGTCCAGAAGCAAGGGTGGTATTTGGAGTTTGATTTTCAGAAAGTTTAGCATACAAAGGTTGTATTGGGACACATGTGAAGTAGGACTAGCATTCGGACGTATTTGTTGGACGTGTTTGTGTGAGCACTCGTAGAGGTGACCACTTAGTCACTAGTTTCTTGTTCTCGGTTTCAATTACTTGCTGGTGACTACAAGGGTATGTTCCTATTAACCCTTTTACATTCTTTATGTGTTTTAATGTATGTTAATTATTTGTACTAGACTCGATCTATCCGTTGCGTACTCGTAAGAGTTAAATTGGTTAACTTGATTGTTAAATTCCAACAGTGGCATCACGAGCCAACTTGTTTAGTATTTATGAATTACATACGATTTAAAACACGCTAGGGCTGCATGAAATTGGTTTATTTATTGTTTTTATTGAAAATTATGGCAACGACATGCAATCATTGCCATAAATAATGAATAAACACCTAGAATCAACACAAATGTAATATGATAAAATAAGAAGAATATATTGTCTAAACGTACTTAGGCAACACGGTAACAGGGAAGAAGAAGGGGGGTTTAAATTTTGGTTGATAGTTCATAATCATTTGTAGGAGAAATATCGAGTATAGTTAACTGTGTCCAGTTTAAATACATGGAAATGTTTTCACCTTAAGTTATAAAACATTTATTCAAAACAAGTAAAATTGAGGCTATGAACTCACCTTAAGCGAGTTGTGGATCAAAAGAAATCAATTAAGTGAAGACGAATAACACGGTCCTAGCGACAACCTAGCATATAGTTGTTATTGTTAGATGATTGTACATAGAAAATCAACTCTTTTGCTAAGACCTGGTCATTAACCGAACATGAGTAGACATGCGTAATATTTCAAAACATAATTTCCGAAATTATAAGTTTTTAACAAGTCTCGACACATTAACGACTCTCGAAAATATTTAGTCTTTTAGTGTATTTTGTCTTTTAGTGTATTTTGTCTTTTAGTGCATTTCGTCTTTTAGCGTATTTTGTCTTTTAGTGTATTTCATCTTTTAGTGATACGACACACCGAAGTTTGACTCGATAACCGCAAGCGTTGACCTAGACCTGATTCCTAACGTTTTTCTCCATTTTATTATTAGCTTGATGATAAAATTATATTTCGATTTTTTCAGTATTTACGAAATTTCGACATGACCTTTCTTAAAATAATAACTTTCCATTTTATTCGACTCGGCTCGTAAAATATATTCCGTTTATAAATAAGTACGACTTCGATTGATCCGACAAAAAATATCCGACAACTGACTAAATCTCGTTTCATCATTTATTAGTTTACAAATGCGAACATATAAATTTTTAGAAACCTAGTGTAGTCACTTGGGGTTCGATCCATATGAACTCCAAAAGATCACAGATTGATTTTCGACAACACCGAAATATTCAAACAAAATCATTCTAAACTAACCCCTTCGAATTTCAATTTACGCTTGTAACAAAACAATTTCTAACTTATCCTGTCGTCACAATCTTTATAATCATATATACGATAACCAAAATAAATGATATAACCATATAACATCAATATTATATAAATTATATGTCAAAATAATAACGGACATACATTTGATACACAAAAGTACAACTATTTTTCATGTTCTTCTATTTATGTTTAAAAGATTTAAAACTTGAGACTTGTAGTTTTACAGAAAAATGTATAACGATTTTCACAACGATCCGTGTTGTACACCTTGTTCGAAATGGTCATAAGTATGTAAAAGTACAACTTATTTATGAAAAACAAGAGATGACTACAGAAAGACTTGGGACTAGGGATGATTAAAGTACGAGAAAAAACCTTAACGTGATTATAAACTACCGAATATAATTAAGAATCAACCTCGTACAATATATCTTCAAATGGTTTCGATCAAAGATTGAAAAGTAAGAATTTGTGTGTGCGTTTATGTTGGTTCGAACAAGAGGAGAGGAAGAAAGAGTGAGTGTGTGTTTTTTTAGTAAGAGAAAGTAAATGATGAATGATGAATTAATAATGAACAATGAACCTAGACCTTGTATGTATAACATTTCAAATTTTGGCATCCAATACTTGTGGGGTGGGGGGTCCGATCGGTACAAGCAAAGGGGGGAATGAAGGGGACCAATATGATCTTCCAATGAGGGTTAAAGAAGGACTAGTCCTTTGCTAGCTTATGGGAAACATGTCTCTTTGATTCAAAATTCAAATTATAAGAATCCTATAAGTATGTGCTTGTGTGACCGGTTGCATGCATGAACAAAAGAGGGACCAATTTGGTCTCCAACATTCTAGGGATATAGTGCTCTATTTGATTTAATTTCAAGGGTTCCATGCATAAGTATAAGTTACTAACTATATTCGGAACATGCAAATAACGAAAATGAATAACGACTTCATGTAAAATTTTGAAATTTTAAATATCAATTAAAAACTTAAAAACGCATCTACTGACGAAAGACTACGATGTCTGGATGCACGGATCACTTCTGACAATGATTCTCAGATAAACGCGGGATAAATTCCCGGTTAAACGTAAAAATTAAACGAAACATTAAAAATTCAAATTACCAAACAGAAACGGCTAAATTATTAATAAAAAATTTATGGGGTGTCACATCCTTTCCCCGTTAAAAGAGCTTTGTCCTCAAAGCTTAAGACGTAGCATTCGACGAAGGTTCGTGACTAGCAAAAAGGTGTGGGTACTTTTTCGGCATTTGTTCTTCACGTTCCCACGTAAACTTAGGACCTCTCTTGGAGTTCCAGCGCACCTTGACAATCAAAATATGGATCTGCTTCAGATGCTTGACTTCACGGTCCATGATCTCGACAAGTTCTTCGATGAAGTAGAGTTTGTCGTCGATTTGGATTTCATCCAGCGGTATGGCAAGAGTTTCGTCAGACATGCATTTCTTTAAGTTAGAGACGTGAAAAGTACTGTGAACTCTGCCCAACTGTTTCGAGAGTTTAAGTCGATAGGCAACGGTTCCTACTTTAGCAATGATCTTGAAAGGTCTAATATAACGAGGGTTCACCTTTTCCTGTTTGCCAAAACGTATCACCCCTTTCATTGGGTGGACACTTCAGCATGGGACCTTATCCCACTGAAACTCAAAGGGTGTTCTCGTCTTACATCGGCATAGTTTTTTTGACGATCATGGGCAGCTTGGATACGGCTCTTTATTTGAACAATCTTCTCTGTTGTCTCGTGGATGATCTCTGGGCTAGTGAGCTGACTATCTCCAACTTCAGCCTAGCTGATAGGTGATCAGCACTTACGCCCATACAACGCCTCAAACGGTGCAGCCTTAATGCTGGTATGGTAGCTGTTGTTATACGACAATTATACTAATGGTAAATGTTTATCCCAACCTTTTACAAAGTCGAGTACACAGACACGCAACATGTCTTCCAATGTCTGGATGGTCCTCTTACTTTGACCATCAGTCTGCGGGTGATAGGTTGTACTCATATCCAATTGAGTAACTAAAGCTTTCTGAAGCGATTGCCAAAAGTAGGATGTAAACCTGCTATCATGATCGGAGATGATTGAAACTAGCATTCCATGCCTCGACACTACTTCCTTCAAATATTGTCTTGTTAATTTTTCCATCGAGTCCGTTCTTCTTATCTTAGGTAGAAACTGTGCAGACTTAGTGAGACGTTCCTATGATTACCAAATCGGTCTTGATAGGTTGCCGTTCTTTGGCAAACGTAGTCACAATGTCCAATGTTATGTTCTCCTATTTCCACTGGGTATCTCTGGTTGTCTAACAATCCAGTAGGCTTCTGATATGCAGCCTTAACTTTAAGAACAACGTTCAGTTACTTGCTGACGTAGGTGGCAATTTTTGGTTTTATGTTGGGCCACCAATACAACTTCTTCAGGACTTGGTACATCTTATCCGATCCAGGATGGATGGAATACTTTGACTTATGAGACTCATGCATAATCAAAGCCCTTAAGTCACCAAAACACGAAATCCAACTCTGGTTGTTCTAACATAACATTCTGTCAGCACGAGGTTCAAGCTTATTAATCAAACCATGCAGGTCTTTGGTTATGAAATTCTCTTTCTTTCTGGCTTCCGATTGAGCACTCCGAATCTGTTAGGATGTTTTTACCCACTTGCTATAACTATAGGCTTGATATCGTACGTGACTGATTTCTTTCTTTGGATCTGTACATCAGCCACCACGTTCGCCTTTTCTAGGTGGTATCGAATCTCACAGCCGTATCACTTAATAACTCTAACCACCATCGTTGTCTCATGTTCAACTCTTTCTGATCAAGGATATGCTGCAAACTCTTATGATCAGTGAACACGACATACTGTACCATTACAGGTAGTGTTCCAATCTTCTAAGGAAAAAACTTACCCACCAAAGTTAGTAGGTATGTGTGGTATAAGTCTTCTCATGGGACCTTGAGTTGGCGGGATGGGTAAAGCTATGCCTATCTCCTTTAGCATCTAAAAACCGCGCCCAACACTTTGTGCAAGATCCGCAGTATACACATAGTTCTTCTTCTGGGTATAAGCCAAAATTGGTGCACTACACATTTTTTGGTTTCAACAGCTGAAACGCAGCTTCTGCCTTTTCTCCCCAATCAAACCTTAAGCTTTTCTGAGTCAATTTCGTCATAGGCCTAGCGATCTTCGAGAAACCTTTGATAAATCGTCGGTAGTAACCGACTAAACCTAAAAATTGATGAATCTCGGTTGGTGTCTTGGGTGAAGCCTAATCCTTGATTGACTCAATCTTAGCACGATCAATGTGAATGCCTTCACTATCAATCACGTGACCGGGAAATTTTACCTTTGAAAGCCAAAAATCGCACTTTGAAAACTTCGCGTACAATTCATCCTCCTTAAGTAACTTTAAAATTAACTTAAAGTGTTCCTCATGATTCTTCTCACTCTTTGAGTAGATCAATGCATCGTCAATGAATACTATCACAAATTTGTTTAAGCATGGTATGCACACTCGATTCATGAGATCCATGAGTACCTCTAGTGCGTTGGTCAAACCAAATGGCCTGACCTGAAACTTGAAATGTCCATAACAGGTCCTAAATGAGGTCCTAGAATATCCTTTTCTCGAACTCTAGTTGGTGGCAACTAGTCCTTAGGTCGATTTTTAATAAACGATAAATCCTCGTAGTTGATCGAAAAAGGGCATCAGTCCTAGGTAGCGGGTAACGGTTCTTCACGGTTAGCTTGTTTAATTCTCGGTAGTCGATGTACATCCTGAAGGATCCATCCTTATTTTTGTTGAACCATATTGGAGCTCCCCACTATGAGGAAATTAGTATTATAAATTCCTTTGAGCTTACAACATATTACGCCGGAGATGATCAACTCTCTGACTCTCAACACCTAACATGCCTCTGAGTCTCATGTTATCCCGCTTCCAACGTACCAACCCTATCAAATAGCTCAACTCTTTACTAATTAGCAACTATCGATGCATACCCATTACTCCTATTGCTTTGAATTGTTAAGGTTTCATCACCTAAAGGGACACGAACAATCTTTTATCATAAATGTTCATAGCGTGGTACTTTTTCAACCAATCTATACGTTGAAACTACTGATTTCTACGGGTATTAAGTCTATCTTGAATGGATGATTCAGAAAATTCAGTGTACAATCTCAAATGATAGTATCGACTCGTATGACCTTTTTGTCAGCTAACTCAACAGAGTACTTAGTTTATACCGTAGATGGAACGATGCCACATAAAGGGCTAATCTTAGCGGATGTGAGGCTTCTATCAGCTAGGTTCTATGTTCTTGCAATAATTGCGTCACTTGTTTTAACTCCAGGTCTATCAGGAGTTTTGTCGGTACGAGAATCTCATAACTTACGTGATTCTTACTCACTAAAACGTAAGTTAATAGAAGGAAAACTCCTAGTTCTCTTGGTTATAATCCAATTAGAATGATAAGTCTGTTACGTTCTAAATTCTTACAATACATAATTACCGTGACTACAGGGAGTAGGATTCGGTCTCATGGCTAAGCGTATGGTGTCTCCATGTGATGCGGTTGAGGAGATTCTACTTAGTTACAACGCCTACCAATACGAATACAAATGACAAACACAACTCATGAATACGCACGCAAAATATCCATAAAACATGAACACGATAAAAACTCGTTGAATATATTAAATAAGAGAAGAGAAAATAGCAATGGAAAGTGTAGATAAGTTAGCAAAAATTTTAAGGTGACTACTCCCAGCAATACATGGTCCTTCCTGAATTATACATAGATGATCAAGCTATGTATAATTTAGGGACTAACGATGAAATGCTCATTTCGTCAAACTAGTGTTATATTATTAAAAAACAATCTTATACGGTATAAACGATATATAGTTTATAAGGTAGCAAAACAGTTTGTAACAATGAAAACAAGGTAGCTTATATAACGACACAAGATATTTCATAAGATAGCGGAAAATGTTTTATGAGGTAATAGCAAAATAGTTTACGAGAAAGTCACGTGACGGTTTATAATGTAACGGTATGGGGTTTATAATGTGGTAACAAATAGTTTACGAGTTGACAACCCAGTAGTTTTTAAAGTGGCAACGTAATAGTTTATAAAAGACACGAAATAGTTCATATGATGACGACGACATAGTTTATAAATTGACAGCGAAATGGTTTATAAACGACAACGAAATAGTTCATGAGGTGACAACGAAATAGTTTGTGAGATGACTGCAAAGTAGTTTATAATAGGGTAGCAAAAGAGTTTATAAATAACCGTAAAATAGGTTATAAGATTGTAACCTTTGCCCTTTTTGTGTTTTGAATATTTCATTAATAGTCCTTTGACTATTTGACTTTTTGTCAGTTTATTCAGATTTTGTACCGTGTTGACGATGTTGATTTTATAAGATATGTGATGATTTGAGGTTTATTGTGATTAATAATCCCTTTTGGAATGTATTATTGTGTTATGTGTAATCCGGGTGTTTGACCCGTGAATTTTAAGAAATGCCAAAACGAGTCTGTATGTCCGTTAATGTCCAATCTGAGTTTTAATGGGTGTAATGTAAAGTGAAAATATGTCGTGTGAATACTATAGGTTAATGATGAAAAAGTATTTTTAAGTGATGAAAAATGTTAATTAACTTTGGGGAAATTTTTACGGTTGGAGTTTATGAGTATTTAGTGATTTCGACCGAAAAAGAAGGCCGAGACCACTTTGGATCCATGCAGTCTGAAGTCAAAGATGGGGAAACAAATATGGCTTAATTTTAGCTAATTGTCTAGTGAATGGTCATTTAGATGGCTTTTCACTCTTTTTTTTCTCATAATTCTTTTTCATTTTCAAAAAAAAAAACACTAACTCAATGTGTGTGTGTGTTTGCGTTGTCCGCCCCTAAACCAAAACACACACAACCCAATAGCTTTTTGTGCCACGCTTAATGGAGGGCTTATGTGGTCGGATTATTTGTTACATATATGTTATACTTTTATATGTAAACAACTTTGTTTTGGACTGATTTACTTTGGACTTATAAATGTCCTAATGAACCTTGTTGGCATTGAGGCCCAATAAGTATATTTAGTAGTTATGAGAATTTTGACGGACTTTTGAAAGTGGAAATATAGTTACAAAGTGATGTTGAATGATATTTTAGAGAAAAAGTGTTGGTAAGCATTAAAGATTGAGATTTTGGAATTTTGTCAAAAAGTGTCGAACTTGTGAAAATTGATGAAAATAAGGTTTGAAACATTGGAAAACGTTGTGTTAAAACATACGGATCATGTCGAAATTTCGTTAAAAAGTTTATACTTAGAAACTTTCGTTAAAACATGATTTTGATATTTCTTTAAATAATAAAATATTATTTTATTATTTTAGTATTTAATTAAATTCACAAAAAGAAGAACATAATATAGTTCTTCTCGAACTTCTCTAATGCGTTTATATGTGTAACGTTTTCATTTTCAACTTAATGATTATTTTGAAGTGTCTAAGGTTTACCGAATGGACTTGTCGAGATATATTTATAATTAATAATTATAAATATTTATTATATTACTTATCTATTTTCGCTAAATAGTATAAGTATGTATTATCGGAGAATGAGATTGATATGATTGTGGAGTTAAGTCGTCAACCATCACACCACTTAACTTGCTTTTTAGGTATTTGTACAAACGCAGTCCTATCACCCACACTCCTTATTGCATCACAAAACTGTGAAGAATTGGTTTTGTAATGGATGATTAAATTCATGACTTTACCTGGATAGGTCGTGTGCGGGCGTCGTTGCATTTGCTTGTGTGATTAAGAGTTGGTTGCTAAAGACTTGCTTGAGGTGAGTTCTCGTAGCCTCACTTTTTACTGATTTTTTCTGTTGGGGGAAAATGATACTCAAATGTGATTTGAAATGATTTGACTTTTGATCTGTGTTGAATGTGGTTTTGTTTTTTGGGATCATGTTATTGATTATGATGTATGTGAATATCTATGTGATGCATGATTTTGTTTAGATGTTGGGTATTCGCCCTATACTAGTGGGTTTTGTTTGTTGGATTATTGGATCGAATGGGTACGACACTACCCAGTATTTGTGTGATTTTTGAGCAGGTATGGGTATGCCTTACCAGGTTTATGTGGTCTGCCTAATTTTAGTGTCAGTGGTAGGCCCTTTAGGTGCGTAAGTGACATATGGTTATTGATTAGCGGTGATGCTAAGGTTGTTTGCATATATTCACTGGCCATATGACAACTTTGTCCAATATTGAAATATTGGCACAACTTTTGGGTTTAAGGTCAAACCTACGAGCTCACCAACATTATTGTTGACATTTTCGAGTATCATTTTCAGGTGAAGTGAAAGAAGAGTAGTTTGGTGATTGATAGAAGACTTAGAATTATCCTGTGTGGAATTTCGTTTGAAGTCTTGCTTGGTTGTTGTTTTGATTCTAGTTTTTGGATGTTTTGGATTAAGTTTGGATTATGGTCCCCTGTGAGGGCATTGGAATAATTGTAAGAGATTGTGGATTTTAGTTGCGATTTGGGACATCACTTGAGTTTGTTCAAGGTAGATGATCTTCATAGCACTTGGAGTTTATGCAATGTAGTTTTCTCTATTTTGTATCTTGTGTTATGATTAATCATTATGTTGCATTCCCGAGTTTCTGCCATTGTCAGGGTGTGACACATTGGTAATCAGAGCCAGGTTATAAAGAACTAGGTGGTTTGGCCTAAACTATAACCTAAGATCTGTCGTCTAGTTGTGTATAGGATCTATGTGCGCGATGTTCCGCTTTTGTGTGCCTTTGTGTGTTCGCGGTTTGGTGCCTTAGTTATGTCAGTCATTGAAATAAGTGGGCTCAATATTGAATATGAATGGGAAAGGATGCGAATATAAGTACTATGGCCAACATAGTTATAAGTGTATCACAACTCACTCATACTTGATAATGTTATTCACACAAATCGATGTTGACACCGTAGGGTGGAGTTATGTGTATGTCGGTATATATAGTGAGATATTGTATATATATATATATATATTAGTCTTCCCACTTACCTAACGTTGCCCATGTTCTCTCTCGTATGGATAATGCCACCAAGGGTGATGAGGACCCGAAGTGCTGGCCGGCCTGCTGCCGAATCACTAGAAAGGGGAACGGGTGTACGGGTTGGTAGAGGTGGAAGGGGTAGAAGACCTAGGGAAAGTAATAATGAGCGTTTTGAGGATTTGATTGGTTAAGGAAATGACCAAGGTATTGGAGCTAATGGAGGTGTAGAGGGAGTCAATGGGAATGTAGAGGGAGCCAATGGGGGTGCACCCGACTTCTCGATGATCATTGCCCAGCAATTACAAAACCTTTTACCCGCTATGCTAGCTCAAGTTAGTACCGTAGGAATGTTGAAAAGCAATATTGTAAATGTGGTTAATGAGGAACATTAGGAGAACTTGGGGAATGTGTTAGTAAATGGCAACCGGGTAGGTTGTTTCATTATGGAGTTCGTAGCATTTGTAACTAAGGAATTGATGGTAGGGACGGTGATGTAGTTTCTTACTGTTGGATTGAGAAAATGGAGTTTGTGCATGATATGAGTGGTTGTAGTATTAGACCAAAAAGTAAAATACACTGTGGTTCATTTGGGGTAAGCTTTATCGTGGTGGAACTCTCTGATTGCCGCTAGCCAGGGAAGTTGTTGTTAGTATTTATGGAATGACTTTAAGTTTTTGAGTTAATGAGTATTGGTTAGTCTAGAGATGCCAAAAGTTAGAATTGAGTTGTGGAATCACGCCATGTCGGGGTGCCATGACTGGCTTACTGATAGGTTTCATGAGTTGGCTAGGTTAGTTCCACATTTGGTAACTTCTAAGAGTAGGATTATTGAAAGGTATGTGTATGGCCTTGCTCCACAAATCCGTTGGATGGTGGCAGGAATGGAGGGCCAAATGACTTACAAAAGGCGGTGCATAGTTTTAGTGCACTGACCGATGAGGCTGTTAGAAATGGATCAATTAAGAAGGTTGAGAAAAGAGGAAATGTGGGGGAACCTAGCAAGGATAAGAGTAGAAGGGATGATAATAAGAGGACTAGGATAGAATGTTTTTCTACACTGTAACCCTGTAGAAGAGAGAATACGGGTACTTTAGCCCAAGGTTCACCTGCAACTCCTACATGCACCGGGAGGACCTTGTCGTCACGCTTCCAAAAATATTAATCCAGCCTGGGTTATTTGGCAAAGGAGTGTAGAGGCGTGCCAAGGAATGTGAATCCTATTAATGCTAGAAACCCAATTGTTAGAGCATGTTATGAGTGTGGTAGTACCGACCATGTCAGGCCAGCTTGTCCTAGATTGAATAGGGCACGAGGCCCAAAAGAAAATCGTCCAAAACAAGTTTAATGATAATAACGGGGGTCGGGATGGTCGTTAAAACAGGGAACCAGGCTAGGGGTAGGGCATTCATGTTGAGAGCAAAGGAAGCTTGCCAGGATCCGAACATTATGACGGGTACGGTTACTTTGAACAATCATTTTGCCACTACCTTATTTGACTTTGGTGCCAACTATAGTTTTGTTTCTACTACTTTTATACCAAATATAAGATTGAGATAGCTAGCGGGCAGCTAGTAGAGATTGATAAGGTTATTAAGGGTTGCAAATTAGAAATCGAGGGTCTTTGTTTTGACATCTATTTTGATACCTTTTGGACTGGGAGTTTGATGTAATTAAGGATATGGACTGGTTGTCTAATTTTTAGGCTGAAATAAATTTGCAATGTGAAGGAGAAAACTGAGGATAACCACTACCGGATGCAAGGTGCTTAGAGCAGTATAAGAAAGACCGGATGATAAAGCGAGATTGTTGATGAGTGCTAAGGTTAGTGATAAGAAACAAGAAGAGGTTGTTGTAGTTAGAGATTTTACTGAGGTATTTCGGATTGATCTATCTGGATTAACCGCTATTAGGAAAATAAAATGACGTTTCTTGATTGAGTTAATCACTGGTGCAACGCAGCGTAGCAAAAGTCTCCTTATCGATTTAAGCACCCTTTGAATTGGAGGAGTTCTTAGACACTCAAGAAACTCCATGACAAAAGGTTTCATTCGGACCAGTTCGTCGCCTTAGGAGCGCCGTTTGTTGTTCGTAAGAAAAAAGGATGCGTTCTTTAGGATGTGCATTGATTATAGAGAATTTAAACAGTTTGATGTAAGAATCGTTATCCACTCCTAGAAATATGATGATTATTTGATCAACTCAAGGGTCGCAGTTTTTTTCAAAGATAGATCTTTGGGTTTGGATACATAGCTGAGAGAGTGCATAGGAATGACATTCCAAAGATGCGTTTAGAACTCGTTATGGACATTTCGAGTTCATAGTAATGCCCTTTGGTCTGACTAATGCACCAGCAATATTTATAGATTTGATGAATAGAGTTTGGTAGGGCAGTATCTTGATAAGTTTGTGATAGTGTTTATAGACGATATCTTAATCTACTTTAAGACTCAAGAGGATCATGTAGAGCACTTAAGGTTAGTCTTGGAATTGCTCAAAAAGGAGAAACTGTATACTAAGTTTTCTAAGTGTAGGTCCTTATAAACAGGATCTAAATGAGCCTTAAACGACTTATAGTCCTTTGACTAAATCCAAAGATACTATGAGAGACAATGACTGTGAATATAAATATTGACGCGGAATATCAATATCTATCACTGATGAACACAAGACAAATTCTAAATTGCATATTACAATTAACTATTTGATTGTGAATAATCAATCAACTATACTGTTTACAATACTATTCTATGTTCCTTTTATTGATTTAAGGAAACCCTATCGGGTTAGAGATAATGTTATTCTTCCTAAATCAACGCTAATTGATAACTATTACTAAAAATACAAAACAGACTTTAACTGTTGACCATGCAGTATTAACTTAATACTGCCAGACTTAAGTTAAAGCTGGCCAGATTAATTGCTGCTCAAGAATGAACTTCATATACTATCAGTACTAAATATTCAGTATCAGTACATAAACTATAAACTAACAAAAACTTAACTTTCATACTAACAGTATAAATGTATGTTTTCCTAACCACATTATTCAGATCATCGCTCTGTTACAAATATTTTCCTAACAATCTTCCCCTAACTTGATCTTCATTCATGAACTTCAAGTTCTTTCAAAACATTCTTAATCTTTAAATACTTTAAGCTTCACCTTGGGCTTTAGAGGATTGGCTTGAACTTCTGTCTTCAAAATAATATGTCTTTAAGTCTTCAAATCTTGACAGCAACTAGTCTTCATAGCACTTCAATCTTGACTGCAACAAAGTATCGCTTTTTGGCAAACTACCTGCCAATAAACGGATTTGTGTGTCTTACCATGAGAGTTTGCTATGGAATAGTAATGTTTAGGTTTGTAAGACCTTGATACATTGATAAACCATATGATTTGAGCAAATCATAAGCTATTAATAGGATTTGATAACTCTTTACCAGCTAGCCGTTTGCTCTGGAGTAGCCATGCTTCAGTATGAATACTATGGTGCATTGAATACCATACATTTTTGGTAAATTTTGGTCAACTATGAACGGATTTGAGAGGTCTTTACAAGCAGTCGTTGCTCTTGGACTAGTAGTTCTTATGTCTGTTAGAATGGTGAACAAAGACTTGTTATGTGGATGGTTAGCAACACTCAAAACCCTCTTTCCCTCTTCATGATCAGATATGCTAAGTCATCATATTAGAATTTTCAAATTCTCTCAGCTGCTGTTTTCAAATTGTCAGATCCTCCATAGACATTGTGCTTCTTTTTCAGTTTCTTAACTTCCAATCCAACTTTTTGAAAGCCACTTCCTTGGTCAGAGGGTATCTGTTTCTACAAGCATATGATTGGACTTAGGTCCATTACTTGTCAGGATAAGTTATGTACCCCTGAGGTAACTATGTTAATTTCCAGCTTAATAGGCTTCCAATTTAGCTGTGTATCCCAAAAGTAGCAGTTATCACTTGATTAAACTAATCATCAGATTCACAAAGCATCTCTATAAAAGCCTCTAGGAATTTCATCTTGATATTTCTTCCATTACAAGCTAATAGACAGCTTCAAGTCTTCTCTGTCAAAAGATTGATAGGACTACCATAAGGATGCGGAAAGAAGAATCTCTGATGACCATTACTTCTTGTTACCTTATTCATATAAATATCTTCATCAGGTTTGGTTTGATCATATTGAGGTTTAGTTGTGAGGAAAAATGACTGCCATTCAACAATGGGATATTGATGATCAAGAATCTCAACATCAATCACTTTATCTTCATCAGGAGCTATATGTAAGCACATCTTTAAGTCATCATCTTCTCTTGTGAGACCAGAGGTATACTTTCTTCTTTTTGCTTTTAGCTTCCTTCTTGTGCCTAACTTCCTTTTCTTTGCTCCTTCTTCCTCTTTAACTTCCTCATGGACAGATTCATCCTTCTTTTCTTCCTCTTTATCAGTAGCTTTCTCATTCATCTTTTTGATTGCTCTTTCATCTTCTTCAGATCCAATAGCCACAAAAGTCTGATCTTGTTTCTTATATCTCTCATACAAGACTTGGATCTCCTCAAAGGATTTAGACTTTAACTCAGCATGCTTCTTATTTGCAACATGTTTCAGATAAGTGATCATCTGATTTCTAAGCTGAGATATTGTTGGTGGCTTGTTTCTGATAGCAGCATATCTTTGTTCTGCAAGAAACTTCCTTTGGGCAGCAATTGTGTCATGTAGAAACTTTGCTCTATCCTCAATAGAATATTGCTCCCTTTCTTCTTGTTGAATCTTTTCTGCAAGAATCTGATCTGCATTTAGTCTTGCTTGAATGTAGTCAAATTCAGTTGCAAGTGCTTCTTTTGCAGCTTCTTCCTCTTGCTCTACCAATCTTCTAGCCAGAAGTGCATCAAGATCAATTTGTCTTTGTGTTTCAGCATCCATTGTAGCTTGCAATTTTTGAGCTGCCTCTAAACCTGCTAGCTCTTGAAGCTCTTGCTCTCTTGATTTCTTTGATGCTTGAACTTCGGCTTGAAGATCTTCTTCAGTCATTGGAGCCTTTCCTTCTCTCCTTTGGACTCTTTCTGTCTCACCAGTATTAAGTTCAGCAGTATTAACTTCAGCAGTATTAACTTGAGCTGAAGGTGTACTACCAGTATTAACTTGAGTCTCAGCAGGTTCTTCAAAAACTAAGACCTTGGTAGGAGTTGTTGTAGATTTGGGTTTCCTCCTGTAAATCTTGCTACCATGAGGGGCTTGTGATCCCTTAAATCCTTCAGAAGCTACATTAGTTAAGATTTGTGCAGCCTCTAATGTAGAAGGACTTATTTGTTCTGCTTGAGCCTCCCCTAAATCCTTGCTCTTTTCAGGAGTAGCAAATTTATTTCCTTGATCTGTTGGAGAAGGAATATCTTGATCCTGACCCTCTGCATCCTCTTCATCCACAGTTTCCTCTCTTTTTCTCTTCTGCCTCAACTTATTTTCTAGCTTCTTGACCTTCTCTATCAACTGTATGATTGCTGTTCCAAGAGTCTGCTTAGTGTCACTCAGTTCCTTTTCTAAAGATTCTACTCTTGATTCCAGCCTAGGTACAAGATCTAGCAGGTTCCTAAGTTGCTCACTTTCTTCACTAGTTCTAGATGTTTGAATCTCAGGTTCATGTGAAGGTGGTGGAGACATATGATAAGAAGGTTCAAATGATGGACCTTCAGTATCATGATATAAAGGTGATGGAATTTGAGTGTCAAGAATGGTAGTGATAGGTGGAGGTGATGTTGGTTGTACAGGTTGGATAGGCGGTGGTGAAGATGTTGGTTGTACACTTGATGGTTAAGGGGGTGGTGATGTAGATTGTACAGGTTGAGTTAGTGTTGGAGCTGGTTGGGTTATAGGTGGAGGAGTTGATATTGTAGGTGGAGGAGGGATTTGTACATGAGATGGTGTAGGAGTTGGTACAGGCTGAGATGGTGTTGGAGCAGCACTTGGTTGAGGTTGACCTGCATCAATGGTTAGCATAGCAGGCAACAATGGTCTATGTATCCCTTGAAAACTTCTTTTCATATTTCCAAAAATCTTTTTGGTTAATAATACAGGCACAAAAAGGTTTTTGTTTTCAGTCTGTATATTCAAAATCATTTGAGAAACGAGGGTACATTTAAACTTTGAGTTGCTTTGTAATTTTGAGATCATGCCATCAAAGATAAGTTTTGAAAGTTAAAGTCTCTTCCATGGAAAGACTGATCAAAGCAGTGGCAATGTTTGCTACCAAAATGATCCCCATCCTCCACTTTTGGAGCTTATACAATGAAGAATGTGATGGATTAAGAATCTCTATTGGGGTGTAAAAATGACTTTTCAAAATGTAAAAGTTCTGTTCATTTACTTACCCAAATATGATTGTAATCCTGAAAAAATCTTCGTCATTTGCAACATTGTTAATCCCTGAAGCATCTTGCTAATGGAGTTGCCTCCTAACGACTCTTCAGTGTTGTATATTCAATAGAATCTATGGTTGATTGAGTTGTTGTGTTCCCTTGACTGCAAGTGTTTAGCAGTTGCGTCTGCCAAAACTTATTAACAAGGGAATCGTAGATAGGTGGATTGTGAGTGAGAGCATACCTCAATTTTGAGCTTATGAGGAAATCCACTATCTCTGTGTAACCAGGAAAAATATTTAAATCCTTAAAAATTAGTACTGGTGATGGGACGTTTGAGATATTAGGTCTGGTAGTGCGAGTAATTTCACTGATTGCTTTTGAGAGAGGATCTTTACAAGAAAAAGACAATAGGGTAAATAATGATAAGGATGAAAGAGAAATTATTTATCCTTATATAGGTACTCTATCAGCGATTTAGGCGGCTAAAAGATCTTCAACGGTTATATTTGAATAAAATAAATTGATTTTATTTCAATCAGTATTAAGTGAAAGCGACCAGACTTAAAATTGCACTACCAGGACTTAAAATTAGTCAACCAATATTATATTAATGACTCACCAGCTTATCATATTTTCAACCGTTTTAATTCTATTTACAGCAAGTTGACCGAAACATCATTTACTTAAAACCAATTGCATCCAATTGGAGTGACAGCGGGCATGTTCCTTTTTCATTCTAGTTGAGCCTGCAAAATCCTTCCACTCAAGTAGTACCCAGCAAAGTTAGTCTTATACAAGAAGGCTATTTTAATCTAAACTTATATTAGCAGATTAATCTAGATATATACCGACTTAATACTTAACTACCAGTATTAAGTGGTTACCAGTTTTAACTTTGTACAATAGCAGATTTAATACTATGCTAACAGTATTAAAATCTATTATTTACCGAACTAATCCTAATTTATATACCAGGATTTAATTCTAACATATCACCACCAGGTTAAAATTCTAACTTCTATACCCAGGATTTATTTAAACTACAAAATTATGTTAATCGTGTTATTCTATTTTACTTAAAATTTTACGTTTTCTCCCTTAAATGTATGCTTTTGGGTTTACCAGCCCAATGTTACCAGCAAGAAAATTAACTTGGACCATCAAATTGGTTTGGTTAAAGATCTGCTACATTTACGTCCGTGTGAATTTTCATGAATCCCATAAATGAGGCAAAGGCCAAAAACAACCTGATAGCTTCTATTCTTGCTACAGGAGCAAAAACCTCATCATAGTCAATCCCTTCTTCTTGTCTATGACCTTGAGCTACCAGCCTTGCTTTGTTTCTTACAACTACTCCCCTCTCATCCTTCTTGTTCCTGTATACCCATTTAGTACCTATCACCTTAGCACCATTGGGTAAATCAACCAAAACCCATACTTGTTGAAGCTTGAACTGCAACAGTTCTTCCTGCATAGCTTCAACCCAGCTTCCATCTTCAAGGGCTTCTGAGACTTTCCTTGGTTCAAATTGAGATAAAAAGCAAGCAAAAAGACAATGTTGTTGATCTTTATGATTGCTTCTTTGGTGTGCTTGTATGTAGCTCACTAGAGCATGAGCCTCAGTGATTTTCTTGAGAGAGCTTCTAGTCTGAACAGGTGTATTGGGATCTCCAAGGATTTGACTTTGAGGATGAGCATTGTGAATCCTCAGAGTGTGGTTGGTAGTGACATCTACCTCATCTGGTAGATTGTTGAAATCAGTAATAATCCCATCATCATCATAAGAAGCCTGTTCAAAGATACCTTCACTTGATTTATCATAAATCCTTATTTCAGGCATCTCATCATCATCTGCATCAGAGAAGACCTCTTCTTCATGATCAGCACTTGGAGAGATAGCTTCAATATTGCCAGGAGTAACTTCCTCAAAGACAGTATTAAGATTATCACTACCAGTATTAACAGGATTAGTACTGGTAGGTGCTGTTGCAGGTACTGGTCCTAAGTGCTTCAAAGCAAGAGCATCCAGCTCTTTTCTAAAGGTCATAATGTCATCAGCAGACTTGGATATTGGTGTAGAAGATGGCTTCTTTGTAGCAATCTTTTCAGAAACCGCTGCTTTTCTAGTTGCTCCAGTCAAAGATGTAGAAGAAACAGATGTAGAAAGAAACCACATCAGGTCTGCAAGCCTCCTTGTCTGCAAATCAATATCAATTGACCTCTTTTAAACCTGCTGGGTTAGCTTGATTTTGCAAAGAGAAGGTTATATGTTCATAGTGTCTGTAGATAGTCTAAGTCAAAACATCTAACTAGGTTTATTCCCTGTACATTGGGTTTTTCCTCAAAGAAAGTTGAATGAAGGTTTTATACTTCAACTCTTTTGGTATGACTAAATTAAACCCTAAAGGCTGTTTTTACTATCACAGAGTAACCAACAAGAAACCCTCATCAGATTCTCCCATATCAAACTTTTCCTAGTGGGAAGGGTATTGAGAATGGTAACAATGCACAAATGGTCTTTATGTAGCTAAGGGATTGGTTTGTGGCCAAAACAATAGCTCATAAGGAGTTTTGTTTTGAGGCTTGGTCACTCTTACCCTGTTGAAGGTATTAGCAAGCGTATTGAATTGCTTCATGCCCAACAAAAAGTGGTAAGGTAAGCTGTGAGTCAGTAGCATAGTCTAGCAGCCTCTATAAGGGATTCCTATTCATTCTCTCAGCAAACCCCATTTTGCTTGAGGAGTTCTTGACATTACTAAACTCCTGTTTGATACCCTTTTCCCCCACAGAACTCAAGCAATAACCCTTTGGTTTTTAAACTATGTCCCAATATCTGATCTAATGATTTTTTACTTTTTGTGATTAAAGTTGGTTTTTATCTGTCTTATAAAAACGTCTTAAGGTTGTCATAGTCTCATCCTTTATTGGCTAGAAGATTACCCACAAAACCTTGAATAGATATTCAGTATCACTAGACGTAACTTGCATGGTTGATAGACTCACAGAGGCTAGGTCCAAATAAGTCCATATGCAAGGTGTGTAATGGGTGGTTGGCACATATCTGTCAATTTTGGCCTTATCAGGAGGCCTTGTGTTGCTGTTTCCCTTCCTGACAAGCAACATCAAGTGTGGTCATTTTTGAAAACTCTTCGGAGGTACCCTCTAACTAGGATTACACTTCCTAGTTTATTTAAATTTTTGAAATTAAGGTGACCTAACTCCTATGCCACATTCTTGCTCATCAGATGAGGCTTTGCTAATAAACATGTGTTCTTTTGAAAAATCAACATTTTTTATATCAAAAGTATTCATGTTTGTGTTGCTAGGAACTTTATGATGGACCTGATTTTCATCAGGCATCTTGAAGTCAGAGGACACCACAAAACATTCTTTTGAGTAAAAAGATACAATTTAGCTTTTATCACATATACTGAGATATGGACGAATAGATTTAAAATGTCCAAGTTCTTTAAAAAAGCAATCATCAAAAACTAAATTTCATAATCTAATTGTACCTGTTTCCAGATACTACCTTTACTTCCTCCAAAAGTTATCAGATCCCACTTTGGAGAGTTCATGATAGTTTCAAGATGGGCCTTGTTACCAGTCATGTGCCCGAACATCCACTATCAAAATATACCTCTATGCTCATATGTTCAGTGGATTATCCTGCACAATCAAAATGAGATTAGTTCCTCTTTGGGACACAGGCCTTCATAGGCTTGGTCTGCGTGTGGACTTATAGGAAACAATACATTGATTCAGGGGTTGGTCCACTATTGGTATTGAAGAGTGGTATTACTTTTCTCCAAACACAACCTACTGAGGTCTTAACAGCAGTGCCCATTTTGCCCTTAACAGCATATTTATTTGACTTGTGTGTTGTATTCCTTGAAAAGGTCTTTTGCAGGTGACCTTTGTTTTGAAAAATCAATTTTTTGGACTATTGAAGATTACCTGAGAATCGTTTTAGGGTCTTGTGTTTTGTTGGATACTGGCTCTATTTACTCTAGACAGTATTAAACATGCACACATACAAACATTAACATATTGCTTGCCCGTTCCCAGTATTAAATATAGAAGCACCAGGCAGACTTATTTTTGAGTGCCAAGAATTAACATGCACACTACCAGAATTAACATTTCCATGACCAGTATTAACATTTACCCTACCAGTTTTAATAGTTTTGCTAGCAGTACTAAGGTTGGGTCTAATGTTACTTAGTTGTACAGGTCTGGGACCAAGAGTGAAACTGACTTTGCTTTATTACCCTGTTAGTGTTTAGTCCAGGTGGTGTGGGTCTTGCAACATTAGCATGACCACCCTTTGGCTCTTAAGAGCAGCTTCCCTTGCCATCTTTTTCTCATAATAGTCACAGTTCTTAATCAAGTGACTAAGACTTCCACACACAAAACATGGTTTTCTTTCAAAAGAATATCCTGCACCTAATTCCCTTTCCATTTGTTGATTCCAATTCAGTCTGTTATTTGAAGGAATAGGTGAGGAAGTCACTGGTGTCCTAATTGGTTGCCTAGGAGTTTGAGCACAACTAGGGACAACTGTCTGTTTGGGTTTAGGCACTTGTGGTTGAGTCTTTTGGGTGGCAAATTGGTAAATGCTCAATAGGCAGGTATTAGGAATTAGGGTCATGGATGTAGGGTTCCTCTCATGACTGAAATGGTTAGTTACAAAGCTCCTGGCTCCCCATCACTTCATTGGATGGAAGATTGAGGAAAAACAATGGAACTAGCATAGACATGTAGGACCAGAGATTTAGGTTTATGGTCCATATTTACCATACTCTACAGAGAAATCATCTTTTGTCCTCCTGTTATCCTGGGGTATAATCATCCTATGTCATCCTGTTCCTAGGGTATATTCCTCTCTTCCTATATAGTGGGATGTTATATATCCTGCATTGTTTCCCTAAGAAACAAAAAATAACCTCTACTATCTTTTCCTCATATCATAGGACCTCAGGCATTTGATTGTATGCATATCCTAAACCGTATCTTAACAGTTGAGATCTATAACAATCAATTAGATTCCAGATTTTTAGAAGATGGAAAACCAAGATTCAACAATTTTTTGTAAAATCCATTTTTGTCCTTGACAGCTTTCATTCCTATGAGTCTATAACTTTTTAGCTTTTCATCTTTTTCCAAATTTGAATTAGCTTAAAATTTTAATGTTTACGTTAAGGAAGTTTTGCTGTTTGTGGGAGGTCTAAGTGAGATTCTAACTTCTTAATAGCTAGCTTATGGGCAATGTAAGGCAGCTTCTTGGTTACCTCAATAATTAGATTGCAGTTCATCATACTCTAGCTTGAAGAGCATTATATGATATAAAACAATTTAGAGCACTTGGATTCCTTCCTTCATTATTCACAGTGAAAGCCATTAGGCATGATTGAGTTCCTCATCTGCAGTCTGCTCTACCCCATTTGATCTGAGGGCTTCATCATGGGGTCATCATGCTTCTTTCATTTGTAATGCTCTTTAAAATTCTAACCTTTACCTACTTCCTGCCTGTTCCTGCTTTAAACCCTTGCACTCCACTTCCCCCCTGGCAAATGCCCGTATTTTGGCAATTGATAACAGTCAACTTTTCTCTTATCAAAATGCACATGCATTTTTCCATCCACTTTGGCATGTCTTATGTCTTCTTGTAGAACTTCTTAACTTTATAGCAGTCATTGCGTCTGCCAATTTATATCCATTATCTTCAAATTCCAGATCTTCCATTTGATCAAGTTTCATGTATCTAATAATCACATCATCAGCATTTGTGCTAGAATGAAAAGAATGGATAACTTCATCAGAGACAGGAGAGTAGCGTTGTTGTTGCTTGGAAGAGGAAGGTGGTTACAAGTTACTATAACCTTCCTGAGCTGTGGCTTGGCTTATGCTTGCTGGAAGAGGCTTTGGCTTGTGATAGAAAAGCCACATTATCAGATGTAATGGAAGAAGATGATGTCTTTTGTATTGTCTGGTTCAAAGTCACTCAGATTATTGTATAAGTCAATTTCTTTTATGGACAGATGTGTCAATATTCTTCTTCGTTTCATTTTCATGGCGAGACTGTCCCACGCAGGGGACTAGGAAGGGGACCTCAAAAAACTTGTGATTTGCGTTTCTTATCTGAACACACTAGCACCTAAGGACATCCAATGTGATTGATAGGAGTTGTTTGAAACCTATCATTACCCTTTTTTCTAGCTTTCCTTAAGACGCATGATAGTAAATGCCTCAAACTGTTGTTTTAAACAGCCTTTTTGCATTTTCTTCGAGTAGCATTACCACCCATAACCGTGTATTGGAGGCTCTTTGCAGATCTTTTGGCATCATCCATGCCATGAAAACGTCTGAGATGATCTTTTGGAAAAGCCAATAACTGTAGTGTTCTAGCTTTCCTTTAATTCTTCATTCAGCAAATTGTTCATTTCCAGTGTGGTTGGAGGAAGAACCCTGTATAACACCATCCTTACCTTTGGTGACTCGCTCTTTGAGTTCCCATTCTGAATCACTTTCCAGACCTCATTATCTATATACTCAAAGATAATGTTCATCTCCATCGCCCACGTATCAGTAATCATCTTTTTGAACGGTTGACCCATGGGCAAGTTTAATGTTTGAAAGTGTATTTGTCGGTGATTGTTGTGGTGGTTTTAGCAGGTGGCTCTCCTTTTGTTGGATGTGGTAAGATCATCCAATAGATGCATCATCATGAAGGAAAGTTCATCATCATAATGAAAACGAAAAATTATCGTTTTCCGACATGGATTATTTGATTTGGGGGAAATAAAAAGGGTTTTGATCTATGTTCAATCCTTGGGTACAAGTCCCTTTGGTGGCTCTAATACACACTTGTAGGTCTTATAAACAGTGATCTATATTGGAGCCTTGAACGATGATTGTTCTTTGATAAATCCAAAGATCCTATAAGAGACAATGAGAATGATGAATATAATATTGACGCGGATATCAATATCTATACAAGAAAGAACATAACAAACAAATACTTAATGGCTTATTACTATCTATTTGTTTGTGAATACTCAATCAACCGTATGTCTTTACAATATCTTCTTGTTCCTTTTATCGGCTTAGGAACCCTAAAAGGTTAGAGATAATTACTTATCTCTTCCTAATTAACGCCTAATTGATAATATTACTAAAATTACAACAGACTTAACGGTCTGACCAAGCAGTATTATACTTTAATACTGCCAGACTTAAGTTAATGCTGGCAGACTTAACTTGCTCTACCAGACTTAACTTCTATACTAACAGTACTAACTATTTCTATCAGTACTAACTATAACTAACAGACTTAACTTTAATACCAACAGTTTTAAGTCTGTTTACAATATTTTCCTAACAATTCCAATTGTGAATAATCGTTTAAGCTCAGGTTGTTTAGACCTTATCTAGGAGAAATTAATAACAAAGGCGGAATATTCAAACATTGAATCATTGTTATTAATACAAGGTTTTTCAACACTCATCTTAACTTATAATGATAACTTCAAGCCCCACTTCTTACTGATCAATGGTTAAGTCGGTTTACATCTACAGGATTAACTAATGGAATCTTGGTGGCTACACCACCCTGCTAGCATATCTTATCTCTTGTGGGAGTGTACAACCCAACACAATAACACGTTTTTTACACCTTTGGTGCACACAACTTTGTGGACCACTCTAAACCTATGTCTAGGACCCTCTTTATATAATAGAGGTTACAAGGCTTACAAAGGGATGCTAATTAAATGCTTTTGACCATCTAATTAAATGCTAATAAAAGATAATTAAATGCTCTATA
Organism: Tanacetum coccineum; assembly: GCA_026074375.1. Lineage (NCBI taxonomy): Eukaryota > Viridiplantae > Streptophyta > Magnoliopsida > Asterales > Asteraceae > Tanacetum > Tanacetum coccineum. The sequence continues at coordinate 42,226 of BQNB010014459.1, forward strand.
AAAGATTTTAATATATACAAGGAAAACTAACATTTAATTATATGAAAACTAAAAATTTGATTATCATTTTTTTTCTTTATTTCTTTTTTAATAAAAAGACAAATCTTCCAGCATTTATTCTTACCATTATTTGTAGATTTAACAAGTGATTCATATTAAGCCTTGATTGTGGTCATTCTTCTTTTTTTAAGGACATTGTAGTTTTTGTATCATCAAAATCAATAAAAACCCAAGAATCTTCCCCTATTTGATATTACAAAACTATCTCATGAATGAAAACAATCTTCAATGCTTCTCTGGATTATGATCTCTTTTGAACTGCCACCAACTACTAAGCTGCAAATCATAAACTGTAGTCTTCTTTCTCCTTTTTGTAATCATCGAATAGGGGTCTTCTAGTGATATGCAACTTGGATCATAACAGCTCCAAATCATATACCACAACTACTAATTCAGCACCTTCCAATATCAATATAGCCTCATGCGACAATTAAGAACAAATGAATATCGAGCAGTTAGAATATAAACTAGCACGATAGTAGTAATAAGGATCAGCGATTAAGTCTAGTAAGTAGGTAATGAAACACTTCCTCAAGTGGTGCATGTAGATGGTTAAAATTTAACTCAATATGCTTCCCTGAAAACAAAAACCCATATGTTTACCATCTTTGACCTCGAAGCTGTAGGTCCATGAAATGATCATCAGATGAAGCAAAATAGAATATATCGATAGTTGATAAAGGAAGTTTAATTTCCAAACTTGTGTTTTCTGTCTTGCACTATCCTAGTGAAGTACGAAACTTATTACAAGAACAAATATAAGTAGACTAAATCTCTTGAAAAAATCCTATCTTCATTGAAGACACACACTAGTGATAGCAAATGTACGTATGTAAGATCATAAGGTTAGATCGTACACCCTTAGCTAGATTCATAAGTCTTCGTCAACACCATTTTAAGCACAAACAAAGTTACTATCTAAAAAGTATGATAAGAACCACGCATCTGTGACTAACTCAATTAATATCAAATAAGTGATATTCGATCATCTTCGTAATCACATCAATTCAATCAATCTCAAGAATACGAGCCATAAAGGATACAATAAGAATAAAACTATTCAAAAATAGTTTATTCAGAGATCCAAATCATTTCCAAAAACAAAATTTATGTATTGCAGATATCTGATAAAGCAAGCCAGATCGGATAACACTACACTGGTACTTTCACAAACACCAGTGTGGCACTTTGATCTTTTAGCAGTTCACTTACATTTACCCTCCGAGCAGTACTCATTCAATTACTCTGAGCACAGTTCACTTCATGAACTTCCTTCAGTACCTTCAACACTTCAGGCAAGTACCTTCAATGAATTGTGCAGTGCCTTCATTTTCATAGAAACCTGATAGAGTAAACAATGATTATAATTGCTATTGCAATACAAATAAGGTAGAGAGGCAATTATAAATATTGTTTATATCAATTAACACAAAACCCATAAACTTTAACCACAAATCGATTTTTGAAAGTTAGGGTTTTGGGTTTTTCAAAAACCTTGTAGATCATAGTCAAGAGCCCATGCTCTGATACCAATTGTGAATATCGTTTAAGTCAGGTTGTTTAGTCCATATTAGGAGAAATTAATACCAAGGGCGGATATTCAAACCATTGAATTTCATTGTTATTATAAGGTTTTAATCATCATCTCTAAATACGATAATGAAGACTACAAGCCCCACATCTTACCTGATTCATGGTAGACGGTTACCATCAACAGGACTTAAACTAATGTTCTGGGGGCTACCACCAAACATGATTGCATCTATCTCTTGTGGCGTGTGTCATCCCACACACACAACACGTTTTACACCTTTGGTGACACACACGAACATTTTTGGCACTCCTAAACTTTGTCTATGCCACTCTTTATAAATAGAGGTTACAAGCTTACAACGGAAGACTAATTAAATTGCTTTGACCATCTAATTAAATGCTTCATAAAAGATAATTAAATGTATAAAAGACATTTTAATTAATCAAGGAAACTTAACATTTAATTATCATGAACAACTAAACATTTGGACCTTTTCAATCTTTCTTTGCAAATATTCCCAGCATTTGATTCTTCCATTATGTAGAATAACCAAAGTGATCATATTTAAGCCATTGTTGTGTATTCTTCTTTATTTAAGACATGTAGTTTGAATCATCATACTCAATAAACCAACACATCTTTCCCTATTTGAAATTACAAAACTATTCTCATGAATGAAACAATCTTCAATGCTTTCTCTTGACTTATGATTCTCTTTTGGAAACATGCCACCACCCTAATAAGTGCAAATTCAATAACATGGTTTCTTCTTCCCCTTTTTGTATTCATCGAAATAGGGGCCTTCTAGTGTATATGACAACTTGGATCATAACAAGCTGCAAAATCATTTATACACACAAATACTAATCCAGCCTTCAATATCAAATTGCCCTCCATGACGCCAATTATGAAAAATTATGAATTGAGCAGTAGAAATTATAAAATAAGCACGTAGTAATAAAGATAGCACGTAGTAATGAAACACTTCCCTCCAAGTGTGCATGTAGGTGGTTCAACATTAATCAATAAGCTTCCCCTGAAACCATATGTTTTACCATCTCTTGAACCGCGTGAACTCTGTAGGTATGTAATGATCACTGATGAAGAAACAAGATATAACCCAAAAGTTGATAAAAGGAAGTTAATTTCCCAATCTTGTTGTCTTATGTTTGCACTATCACGTGACGTCGCAAGCTCTATACAAAGACCAAAATATCATGTAGACTACAATCTCTTGAAAATATCCCATCTTCTATGGAGACAAACACTAAGTGTAGTGAAGCCAAATGTAACGTAGTACGCATCATAAGGGTAGATCGTTTACACTTTGCTAGATTCAGCAAGTCTTCGTCAACACCATTTACGCACAACAAGTTACCCTCTCCTGAAAAGGTATATAAGAACGCATCTGATGAAACTCAATTATTATATCAAATATTGATATATCGATCATCTTTGTAATCACATCTTCACATCTAATCTTCAAGGAATACGAGCCATAAGATAAAATAGAATAAAACTAGTCATAAATTTGTTTATTTTGAAGATCCAAATCCATCAAAATCCACAAATTTATGTATTGCCCGATAATCTGATTAAAGCAAGCAGATCGGATAACACTGCTGTACTTTACAACCCACAGTGGTTTGATGCTTTTCTGCACCGTCTAGGTACTTACATTTACCGCAGCAAGTATAGTATTTTCATTTAATTGAGCAAGTACATTCATTGAAACTTCCTTCTTGTTACTTCAAACACCTTCCAGCAGTCCTCATGAACTTGAGCAGTGCCTTCATTCTTCATAGAAACCTGATAGTACACAATGATTTATAATTGTTTGCATACCAATTCAGGTAGAGAGGACAACTATAAATATTGTTATATCAATTAACTCAAAACCCCATAAAACTTTAACCACAAATCGATTTCTTGAAAATTAGGGTTTTAGGGTTTCTTCAAAAACCTTGTAGATCCTAGTAAGAGCCCCATGCTCTGATACCAATTGTTATATAGTTTAAGCTCAGGTTGTTTAGACTCTTATCTAGGAGAAAATAACTAAAAAGGCGGAATCTTCAAACATTGAACATTGTTATTAATACATGGTTTTTCATCATCAATCTCTACACTATAAGACTCACTACAAAGCCCCAAAAATTCTAATGACTCAATGTAAGACGGATTACATCAACAGGATCAAAATAATGATCTTGTCGGCTACACCACCATGCTAGAATCTATTCTTGTGGGAGTGTAAACCCCACACAAACACGTTTTTAACCTTTGGTGCACACAACACTTTTTGGCACACCTAAACTATGTCTATGCCCCTCTTTATATCATTAGAGGTTACAAGGCTTACAAAGAGAGCTAGTTAAATGGCGGGTCTTTGACCATCAATTAAATGAATCATAAAAGATTAATTAAATGGCTATAACAGACATTTAATTATACAAGGAAACTAAACATTTAATTATATGAGAAAACTAAACCATTTGACTTTTATCTTATTTTAGCAAAATTATCTAGCATTTAATTCTTCCATATGTAGAATACCAAAAGTGATCTATTAAGCCTTGTTGTGTCATTACTTCTTTATTTTTAGCACATGTAGTTTTGTATCATCAAATCAATAAAACCCAACAATAGGGTGTAAGCATCATAGAGTAGTGTCTCCCCGAGTCACGGTCACTCTCGATACCCCTAAGTATGAGGTATCCGAAGAATAACTAGGAACCTCCGCCTCTTATAAAGGCAAAAATCGAAAGATCACACAACGGGGATAGTAGAGGCAGGGGCAAAATATAAGAGAAATTGTAATAGGAGGAGAGAGACTAAAAGTTTAATCTTTTCATATTAAAAGATTAACTTGACTTAATTTTCCCGTATGAGAAATGTCAAACGATCTTAAGAAAATGTCGAGATCAATTCTCTCGTCCTTCTCAATATCATCTCAATCATTCACATACATCGTCTAATCATAATACTTAATCGTCCGTCGGTAACATCGTTATCGGACACAAACTTCAACGATTTCCGGCGAATAATCGGTGGAGCAAGATGAGCAAGTCTACTCGTGGACTTCTCGTAATAGGAATCATCGATGTCGAACAAATTACACTCCCCCAAACTAAAGTCATCGGACTCACTTGGGTTTGAAACAAGGGTCTCAACACTAATCGTCTCCGTTTCCGGAGTAGTGTTAATATGCCCGTCTCCCATTATGAGTGAATCCTTAGGCTCTACGTTTTGCGAAACGGGAGTGTGTATCGTATTCGGATGAACCGCATAAAATCCCAAATCATCGTCATCATCGTCAATGATAATCTTCTGACTTCGAGCTCTAGCTTCAGATTCTCTAAGCTCTTTTGCTTCTTGTGTGATTTTCCGAATTTCAATGCTTAGACCATTGAATTTATCCTTAAGCTCATAAATCTTATCTTCACATTTCCTTCTATAATCAATATCGATCTCCTCCTTTTGATATTCTCTTATTCCTAAATCATTCATCCATTCTTTCATTTCTTCTAAACACTGCTGCTTCTGAATCTCCAAATCTTGGATTCTCATTTCTTGAGGAGATTGACTTTCATTTAAGGCTTGATTATCTTTTTGAAGTCTCTCCTCAGCAAGCAGTTCCACAGTACTCTTCTCTTCTTGATCTTTCTGGATTTGGTTAGGAATTTCTTGCTTTAGTGGTTGAATTTCATTAAGAATTTGTAAATCCTTAAGAAGACTTTGCAACAATTCTTGCAAATACTCAGGTTGAGTTTGCTCTTCTTCCACAACTTGCTTGATCTTCAAAAATTTCTCCTCAGCAAGCAATAACTTGATGCTCTTTTCATTATGAGGTATGTGATCATACTTCTTCAAGAAGTTTTGCATAGCTTCTATAAGATCCGTTTGAGCATGTAGCATTTCCATACTTGCTACCGGAGGAGTCTGATAAACATCGGAAAACTGGGGGGGTTGAAATTGGTCAAAACCGGAAGAATGAGAATAAAAATACTCTTGGTTCATCGGTTGACATTGGTAAGTCTCATGAGATCCCCCACAGTTTTCACAACAAAGATATTGTTGTGGAAGAATTTGTGAATCATGTGGGAAACAATCAAAATTTCGATTATAGCACGGTTCCAGCTCAGAAATGATCGGATCTTTTGGTGGACAATTGTAACCGAAGTGAGCACCTTTTCCACAAGATTCACAAATGCATTTTTGACAAAAAATCCCATTTAATGAATCACCGCACTCATAACAACAATTATGGTCGATTTGTGGAGGATCTTGTGAAATATTTACACCGGGGTCTTGATCAACAACGCTTGGCTCTCCTTTTTGGCACACCTAAACCTATGTCTATGCCCCTACTTTATTAATTAAAGGTTACAAGCTTCAAGAAAGCATTTAAAAGCTTTGACCATCAATTAAAGCTTCTTTAAAAGATTAATTAAATGCTCATAAAAGACATTTAATTATACAAGGAAACTAAACATTTAATTATATGAAAACTAAACATTTGACTTTTCATCTTCCAGCATTTAATTCTTCCATATGTAGAATACCAAAGTGATCATATTAAGCCCTTGTTGTGTCATTCTTCTTCATTTAAGCACATGTAGTTTTGTAATCATCAAATCAATAAACCCAACAAAAACCTTGATGTTTCATTAGGAGTTTTAAAACTTCTCAAAGGTGTAAACACCATTCTGAAACCCGGTGTTTCATTCGATGTTTTAACCTTTGAGGAAGACGAAGATTTCCATTTATTGTTGAAACTTGGTGTTTCATTGTGAAAAATTCTTTTCGAAATGAATGGAAACCTTACATCTTTCACCCTTTTCAAAACTGAATCATCTCTTTTACGCATTGAAAACATTTCATCCCTAGAATACTTGAACGGTTTGGAAATGTTTCCCCCTTTCTTTTCCACACTTGTTTTGAACTTTCGTTTTTCATATGATTTGGAGAAGCAATTGTTTCGGATGAATGTTGTTTATTCAAATACTTCCTATCTTTTTGCAAAGAATAAGTAGTAAATTGAGAAACCTTTTTTAATCGGTTTTGAAGATTTTTCCCGTTAAATCTTTTTCTGAATACATTCTACTTTTGGGAGATTGATTTTGTGAAAACTTGAGAAACAAAACAACCTTTTCTGTTTTATTGAATCAAACAATCTCTTGTAATGCATTTTCAAATCATTGTTCTCTTTTTCGAGGTTTTCATAAAAAGTTTTATGTTTCTCTTTCAATAGATTATATGATGTTCTCAAATCATTTTTTTCTTTTTGCAACAAAGTGTAATTTTGAGATGCCAACTGCGATTTTAATAAAGCATTTTTGTTTTTCAAGATTTGCAAAATACGTCTCAAATTTATCAGTTCTTTTTTAAAGCTTTGTTTTGACATCATAAAAATCTTTGACTCGTTGTGCTAAGACCTTTTCCATCTTTGAAATCTTATTCTTAAACACCTTTTTCTCGTCATCAAAACGTTTCACTTTATCCCTCATTTCCTTTACAAGTTCCAGATTCTTAGTCTCAATCGTTGAACTTGTAATGGAAATCTTTGAAACTTTTGATTCATATTCTTGCTCGATCATCTCAAACATTTTCTCAAGAGTATTATCATGTTTTCAAAACTTAAACTTTGTTTCAAGTCTTTGTTTTAAAACATCATTTGAAGCCACCAAATCATTATACTTTTTTTGCACCGAAGAAGACACATTTTTCCAAGAAATATCATTTTTAGCAAAAACGATTCGATTCGTCTTTGGGTATTTTGAGTGTGGGATGTTAATGGTCTGTCTCTGTTTTTTTTCTTCTTATTAATGTATGGTTTCTTCAAAAAGAATGATTTGATGTTTCATCTCTTGATCTGAAATCTTAAGTTTCTCTAAAAGTTTTGAAACTTGAGATTTCATTTGATCAACATCTTTTAACAACACAAATTCTTTAGTCTCGTACACTTTTTCAAGAGTATTCAACTCAGATTCTCTAGATTTTAGATCTTGATTTTCAATTTGCAAACCTTTTATTTCATCTTTTAAGCTCTTAATTTCTTTTAACGCAAAATATTTTTCATCTGAAAAACGTACAATCAATTCAACAGTTTCTTTTAATTGTGTTTGTAAACTCAAAATCAAATCCTTTTCTGAGTTATCTTGTGTGTCATGAACTTTTTCTGAATCAAACTCAGATTGTACCTCATAAAATGCCTCAGATTGTTCTTCTAACAATCGTATTTTCTCACACTGAGCAAAAATCAATTCATCTCTTTCTCTCAAAGTCGCTTCTACAAGTGCACGTTCCTTATATAGCTCTTCAAACGATAAATTCAAACTTTCATTTACACTCTTAAGTTCCTGAACTTGCACTTGAAGTTTTTTACACATTGTACAATCAACGACTTTTGACTTTAAATGTTCATTTTCACACTGAAGTTCCTTAACTTGCGCTCAAAGATTTTCAAATATTATAAAATCATCATTATCTCTAATAATATGTTGACGATCCTTTATTCGCACACATTCTTCTATATTTGAAATTTTAATTTGTGTTTCTTTCTCAAGTTTTTCGTACCGTGCGTTACACTGTGTGTGAATCATCTTGTCCCAACTATCTTGATACATGATGAACGAATCTGATACACTCGATTAATTAACTCTAGCTCACTCAACTCGATTCTAAAAACCAGCAAAAATTCTAATGATCAACCCGATAAACTAATATCTCGCAAACGTTTTTTTAGCTCAATCACGTGTAGCTCATTCAAAAATTTAGACACTACCACTTGGCCCAAATTTTCTAAATGAGATTTTCAGTATTATTTAAACATGAAGCCCAAATTCAATAACCCTAAATACTACTACTACTGGTATATAATAGCACTCACTATTTACAAACCCTAACACTTTATTCACACGCCTCTCTCCTCTTAAAATTATCACAACTCAGATACACAACCCAAAATTATCATGCCTCTCTTTATTCACTCACAAAACCTCAGATCCAAAACAATATATCTCAAACAAATAGCTAACACAAAGACTCACAAATACACCACAAATCTTAAACCAACATAGTCACCACCCTATCTTATTTTGATTTGTTTCTTGCTGTCAACCAACACGACAAGAAGATTTTTGTTAAAAAAATGATAAGGTAGGTGTTATATTTTCATTGCATCTTGCTCTCTTCTTGTTGTTTGCTTGTTTTAAACTTCGAACAAAAGATAAGATGCGAACACTCTTGTTCGTGTTCTTTCTTTTTCAGATTTCGAAAAGTTATGTAAGAAGTTAGCTTCTAAAAGTGGATCTATGATGAGTTTGTGTGTTAAAATCTTTTTGAAGATTTGTGTTAATCACTTTAAAACACAACAATCTGAGATCATAGTCATTTTTTCCTTTTCGTTTTTCTTGTTCTCGTCGTTTATGAATCGAAACAGAAATGGAAGACTTGAACACTGTTGTTCTTGTTTTATCTTTTCGAATAGAAAAAAAATGAAAGCTTCAAAAAGAATTGATCTATGATGATATGGTTCACACTCTTGTAATCTTGAAAGATTTGTACCAATAGTGAACAAAAAAAATCTGAGATCACTATTTTTTTTTTTTTGATTAGGTTTCAAAGATCTTTTTATATCATCAGCCGTAACAGTTTAGGCTTTAGTTTTTTATTTACAGATCTTGATGAATTGTTTATTGGGTGATATGGATCTTAAAGATCTTGGGATATTCCAAGAAATCACCCGATAAAACCGTACTGAGAACTTAAATCCCTGTACGAAGATAAGTTTTTATAACTCGTTATGTGTTCTTGTTGTTCTTTTCTGATTTTACGAAAATGGTCAAACCGAGTTTGTTTCCGAGTTTTTTTTTTCAAACTCAGTAAAATCTGAGATCTGTTGAAAACGTGTCGATGAAAACAGTTAGATTGACAGTTTATCAAGTCAATATGCGCTTGCCTAGTCAAAATTTGATAAAAGCAGTTATGATTCCAAATTTGACCAGTCAAACACACTAACGACAACTTTTTCCGAATTTGACTTGAAAATTGTTTTTATCAAAAATAAGCACAAAAAATAAGCATATAAGCACGAATAAGCAAATTATCTACTAATTGTATCCACGACCCTTACGAAGAAGCCGTACGAAGTCAATTTTGATTGCATAAAACACAATCCGAAATTAGCACAATAGGCAGAAAATCAGCTCAAATAAGTAGTTAAGCACAATTTTTAGCACAGAATTAAGCAACAGATTAAGCACACAAACAATCAGATCAGCAGTTGAAATAGCACAAAAAAAATAAGCTGTTCGAATAAGCAGTAAATCTCGATCTCAAAAACACGAACACACAAAAATAAGCACTAATCTACAATCATTGGCTCTGATACCACATATTGAACATAAGATCTTGATTGATGATTAGTGTGTGAAGATCAAGGTGTAATTAGTGTGTATGTTTAGAGAGAAAATTACCTAACTTTCCTTTTGATTAAATGAAGTTGTTACATCTAACCAAGGCATAAATTTCTATTTTATAGCCCTTGTGTTAAGCTTGATGACTAAACTTTCCATAATAACAAATTTATATCCCTGCACTTTATAATAGTGCTTAGAAGTAGAACATTTCTTTATTTCTAACAAACTTTGATCAACTTCATGCATATCTTGAACAACACAAACTCTATGCAAATGAAGTCCGTATTATGCGTGAACACAATCAAGATCCACTTGCATTCGTTGCAAATCAGCAGATGACACCACTTCACTTCAACACTTATCAGTCTTCGTACAACAATCCTCCATAAACTTCAACAACATTTCCACCACACAACAAGATCAATTCAACCCAATCAACATTACCATCTCATTACCATCACAAAATCAATTCAATCACCACCATTCCTCATCACATACATTTCAAGTCTTAAATGAATTAACATCAAACATCAAGCTGTTCCACAAGTAATCTCCACTAAGTTGCTTATCAATCACCCACCTCAAGCTTCGTATACAACTTATGACCGATCAACGCTTGTAGACTCAGATTTGTTGTTCCTACTAGTGTTTTTCTCCAGAATAGTGATCCTATTGCTTGTCTCAAGTAAAGCATGTGGCTTTTCTTAACAATTTACTTCTCATAGGTTTCCATTCTACAAAATCAACTCAGAACTTCCTTCTAATCCAAAAACCAAGCCACTATTCTAGATGGCAAGGGTACCAGAGCAACAAGTTTTCAGGGGATCAAATTCAATCATCCATCCATTCCACCCTCACATATGGGCATTTCAGTCTCAAATAATCATCAAACCTCACTGTCCACAAGTATTCCACAAGTTGCTATTCAATCACCTCAAGCTCCTACACAGCACTATACTTTGAGTCCAAACCCGCTTGTAGACTCATGTGGGGGGGGTTTTGTATGTTCCCTGTGTTTTCTCCTGGAGATGATCCGATTGCTTGTATCAATAAAGCAATGGTTTTTCTAACAGCTGTAGCTTCTTCAAGGTTCCCTTCTACCAATAATCAACTCAAAACTTCCTCTAATCCAAGAAACCAAGCCACTATTCAAGATGACAGGGTTACAGTGCAACAAGTTCAGGGGAGACAAGGGAAAAATTATTCTGGTACTCCTTATAAGAGCAATGCTACTAGTTAAAGGAGAAATACTACAAGTAGACAGACAAAAGTTGTTAAATGCTACAACTGCCAAGGTGAAGGACATATGGCTAGGCAATGAACTCAGCCTAAGCGACCTAGAAATGCAGCATGGTATAAGGAGAAAGCAATGTTAGCAGAAGCTCAGGAAGCTGGACAAATATTAGATGAGGAGCAACTCGCATTTCTTGCAGATCCAGGAATTCCAACAGGTCAAGCTCAGACAATCATTCCTCACAATGCTACTTTCCAGACTGAGGATCTCAATACTTATGATTCTGACTGTGATGATCTCTCGACTGCATAAGCGGTTCTTATGGCCAACATTTCTAACTATGGTTCTGACATTATCTTAGAGGTACCTAATTTTGAAACCTATCTGAATGATATGGATAATCAAAGTGTGCATGCATTGCAGGATTTTGAACAATCACCAGTTACGGATTTTACAGATAAAAAGATAATCAAGTTGATACAATATCATTTCCATATTCCTCAATATATGCAAGAAACACAACAGGCAACTGTTCAAGATTCTAATCTGCAGGCACAACAAGATTCAATGATTTTATCTGTGATTGAACAAATGTCTAAACAAATGATTAATCATGTAACTAATTAGGAAAAGGCTAATAAGGAACAGAATAATGAATCAATAACCGCTGAACTTGAGAGATATAAGGAAAGGGTCAAAACTTTTGAACAACGTCTTAATATTGATTTAAGCAGTCGTGAAAAAATGATTGATTCTCAAATGGATGATATGATTAGAGAGAAACTTGCACTCAAAGAACAAGTTGACTCACTTGAGCAAAATCTTTCTAAACAAATCAAAGAAAAGGAATCTGTATTGCAAACTTTTGCAGTTTTCAAAAATGAATCCAAAGAAAAAGAGAATAAATATATGGAAAATGAAATTGATTTAGAAAAGAAGATTAAGGAACTTGATAATATTATTTGTAAAGTGGGTCAATCTGCTCAAACAGTGCACATGTTAACTAAGCCACAAGCATTTTATGATAATACACACAAACAAGCTCTAGGTTATCAAAATCCGTTTTATCTTAAGAAGGAGCTCAGCGGGATAAATACTAACAACCTGTATTATGGTGTTTGTTATGTCTAACACGACATGTTGCTATGCCTGTGATTGATGATGAAGAAACATTGATTTTGGAAGAAGATAGTCGATCAAAAATGTCTGAAAAAGCAAAGGATCTTAAAGTTATTGTAAAAAAATTTCTCATAAACCTATCGATTATGAAAAATTAAATAGCCTAACTGAAGATTTTGAAAAACGTTTTTTCTCCACATCAAGGAATCTCACTGAACAAGCTTTTTGGTTCAACTACTCATCCATCCATTGAATCTTCTTACACACCACCTGTCATAGTGGATGTTCCCAATGAACTACCTAAGGTGAGTTTGGTGAATGCAAGCGTTAAAAAGCTTAAATTCCACCTCACCCAGTTTGACTCAGTGGTGAAGAAGAGGACAACACCTAATGCTCTTGAAGAAGGTGAATGGGGGGTTTGAACATATAAAAACTATTTTTAACAATGAAATTATTCCATTTCTAAAATCTTTAAAAGACACCTTCAATGTGTTTGATAAAGATCTTCTAAATGAAATAACGGAAGTACAAACAGTTTTTGACCAAATGGAAGTGGCTGTTCAACAGTCTTCAGTTGATAAACAATGTTTGGAAATTGCTAAGAAAGAAATTGTTTTGGAAAATGATCGACTCTTACAAAAATTCATGTCTCAAGATGTACTGTTAAATGTGATGAATTCTATGTCTTTGAATAATGATTCTATGAATGTGGAAATGCGAAAGTGTGAATCGTGTGAAAAGTGTTTGAATCTTGATGCTGAGCTTTCCAAATCAAAACAAGCATATAATGATTTTTTGAAAAATTACTCACAACTTGAAATAACAATTTATTTCTCTTATCTCATCGAATTAATCAATGCAATTAAAACAAGAAAAGTTTTTCAAACTATGATTTTGTGTTAGTCAAAATGCTGTTGAAATTCCAGAATATTTTGAAATCAATGATTTAAAAGCTCGGCTACAAGACAAAGACAAGACCACTTATAAGTTAAAGGATACTATTAAATCTTTGTGAGAGAATACCAAGGAACAGAATGTTAATCATGATAAATGTGAACTTGAGCCCATAAATAATAAACTGGAAAATAGTATGGCAAAATTGCTTTATGAGAACGAACGTCTTTGTAATGAAATTAATCATGTGAAACAGGTTTTTAAAGATCAGTTTGACTCGATCAAACAGACACGTGTTCGTCATAAAGAACAAAGTGACTCTTTAATTAACAAACTGAACTTAAAATCTGTGGAAAATAAGGATTTAAAAGCTCAAATTCAAGACAAGGTTTTTTGTGGATAACAACATGAAAACGATTTACATAAATAAAAGGAAAGAAGATTGTTGAAAAGTTGTACACTACACCTTCTGCCACCATAATTGCCCCGGCATGTCAAGCTTGATTTATAAACCGTTTCCTCCTAGGTTATTTCAAAATAGGGATGCTCACATAGACTATCTTAGACACACTCAAGAACAAGCTAATACTCTTTGGGAAATAGTCGAACAAGCTAAAGCGAAACAACCTTTAGATAGTGAGTTAGACTTTGCCTGTAAGTATGCCATAAGAATTCAGGAGTTGCTTGTATATGTTCAAGATACGTGCCCTAATGCGATAACACCTAGTACTAAGAAGGTTGTTGTCACACCCATGAACAATGTCAAGAAAGTTAGGTTTTGTTGAACCTTTCATCTTCATCAGCAACATTAAATAGGTAGAGTCTTCTAATACTTCAGATTCTAACACACCTGTGTTGTCTTCTACAGGAGTGAAGTGTTCTACTAGTAATTGCGGATCAAAGCCTCCAGGCAATAAAAAGAATGATAGGATCTCGCAAACACCAAGTAGGAACAAGAAGAATAAAGTAGAAGCCTAACCTAGGAAAGTTAATAAAATGAATCGTGTTGTTAAACCTGTTTGTGATGTTGATGTTAAGCACTCACTGTCAAAAGCGAATTCTGATATTCTCTGTGCTACTTGTAATAAATCAATGTTTGATGGTGTTCATGATAAATGTCTTCTTGATCTTGTGCAAAATGGGAATAAACGTACTAAATCTGCTAAGAAACATAAAAATCAAAATATTTGGAAACCTACAAGTCATGTATTCACTGAAGTAGGATTTAAGTGGAAACCAACAGGCAGAATCTTCACTATAGTTGGTAACTCGTGCCCTTTAACTAGGATCACCTCAACTAACGTAGTGCCTCCTAAGCAAACCACTTCCCACTCAGATGAAATACAAAAACCAGAAATAAAAGTCTATAGCAGGAAACCCAAAAATGTTAAAAACATAGGTTCGAGTAAAATAGCTAAGATTGTAGAATCTAAGAATGCTAACCACTCGGAACCCAATCAAATTTGGGGATCCACTGCAATAGATATTCCATCGTCTTCTTCTCTTGTCATGACAGGTTGTCCAGATTGTACTCTGGTATCTAGACTCCGGCTGTTCAAAACACATGACAGGGAATCTCTCTCAGCTCATGAACTTTGTCAGTAAATTTCTGGGTACTGTTAGATTCAGGAACGACCAGATTGCAAGAATTATGAGGTATGGTGACTATCAGCTGGGAAATGTTGTTATCTCAAGGGTATACTACGTTGAGGGACTTGGACATAATTTGTTTTCTGTTGGTCAATTTGGTGATGCAGATCTTGAAGTTGCATTTTGGAAAAACACTTGCTTTATTCGCAATTTAGAAGGTGTTGATCTACTTTCAGGGTCCCGTGACACAAATTTGTACATAATTTCTCTTGATGACATGCTTAAGTCATCTTCGATCTGTCTTCTATCTAAAGCGTTAAAGACTAAGAGCTGGTTATGGCACCGTCGGTTATCTCATCTTAACTTCGGTACGTTGAACAAGCTAGCTAAAGACGGTCTTGCAAGAGGAATACCTAGGCTTAAATTTTAGAAAGATCATTTGTGTTCAGCATGTGTATTAGGGAAAAGCAAGAAAACCTCTCATCAACCCAAAGCTGAAGACACTAACCAATGGAAACTATATCTTTTGCATATGGATTTGTGTGGCCCGATGCGTGTGGCTAGTATTAACGGGAAAAGGTATATCTTAGTGATAGTCGATGATTACTCAAGATTTACCTGGGTTAGATTTTTGAAGACAAAAGATGAAGCTCCTGCGGCCATCATTAAATGCATCAAAAATATTCAAGTTCGTTTGAAAGCCACGGTCTGGAATGTTCGAACAGATAATGGAACTGAATTTGTCAATCAGACACTTCGTGAATGGTATGAAAATATTGGCATTACGCATCAAACTTTTGTAGCTCGTACTCTACAGCAGAACGGTGTTGTCGAAAGGTAAAATTGGACTCTTGTAGAAGCTACTCGAACTATGCTGATATTTTCTAAAGCTTCTTTATTTCTCTGGGCCGTAGCTATCAATACAGCTTATTATACCCAAAACCGTTCTTTGATATGCCTCCGATACAACAAAACTCCATATGAGCTTATGCAAGATAAGAAACCGGACTTATCATTCTTTCATGTCTTTGGTTCACTTTGTTATCCTACCAATGACCATGAGGATCTGGGTAAATTTGATGCAAAAGCATACACTGGGATTTTCGTTGGTTACGCACCTGCAAAGAAAGCGTTCAGAATCTACAACAGAAGGACCCAGATAATTACTGAAACAATTCATGTGACATTCGATGAGCTAACAGCTATGGCTTTTGAACAATTCAGTTCAGGACCCGGGCTTCAAGGAATGACTTCTGTTCGATGAATACATTAACCCTCCAACAATTGTTGTTTCTCTAGTTCCAGAAGCTGCTGCTCCAAGAGCTAAAGTATTAGATGATTCTCCTAAAAAATAGTGTGTAGTCTGCCATTTGCATTTACTTTTTCTAGCTTATTTCTTTGCTCAATTTTCTTAAGTTTAGCTTAATTGTTTTCTTCAAGTATAATCTTCAATTGTTTTGAGCTTTCGCTTATAGCTAGTGCTTAATGAAAGGTCTTATTTTAGCTGAAAGTCTGTAATGAGTCCTTTAAATCCCCTCTTTTGAGTAAATCTGTCTTAATGCATTTTGTAACTTTGTAGCTTATTTAGTCTGCTTATTTTTGGTCCTTTATGCTTATTAGGTCTAGGAGTGAGTCTGTTTTCGTTATTTTACTTTTCTTATTTGCTGATTAAGTCAAAAAGTTCCAAACAGTTTTACAATAATCATTGTCTTAATTTTCTAAAATGTCATCTTTAATGAGCTTTTGCCGAGCTTATTTTCAGTTTTAGAAAAGTGTTTTTATTAAATTAGATTATTTTTACTTATTATTTTAGTTTTTACAAAAAGAAATGAAAACAAAATGTTTTATCAAAAGGGTGGCCATCAGGTTTCGAACCTGTGACTCCCCTTCACTCTCCAACACTTTAACACACACATACCCTCTACCATTTCCTTGGTCTTTTTTCGTTTAAATCATGCACCATTAAATATTTATAGTTATTTTTAGTTTTAAGCTTATTTGTGCGTATTTGCTTTTTAACTACTTATTTGTTTCACCCTATTTTCCAGTTTTATTTTTCATAGATTCTAAATAGATTAAAGTATTTTTTATAATTTTTCTAGATTTTTATAAATAAACTAGTTTTACTAAATTAATTTTTTATATTTATTTTAGATTAAATTGTTTTAAATTAATAATAAATTAAAATAAAATTCAAAAAAATATAATTCTTTTTTCAAAATTGTTTTTATAATCATTTAGACTTTTAGATTTGAAATTATACATTTTTAGGGTTTGAAGAATTTGATAACTTTAGGTTTTTTAGTCGCGTTTTTGTAAATTTACGCTTCGTTTTTAATGATTAATGTTTTGATTGTGCCTTTTTAGTTTAGCGTGCCTTTAATTTCGTTTCCCCTTTGCGTTATTAGATTTAGAAACCAAAACCAAATCTTTAATGACATTCAAGCTCGATTCTCGACATAACCGTAAATTTCCATTCAGCTCTCCCGAGGAGAACGATACCCGTGTTGATTACTTATTATTCTTTCCTAAGAATAATTTGTATGATACTTTGCTTACGTATACGTATATGTATTTATTATATATATTATATATATATATATATATATATATATATATATATATATAAATATATATTATATACTATTTATATTATACTATTATATATATATATATATATATATATATTAAGAGGGGTTTTGAACGAACATCAATGGCGCCGTTGCCGGGGAGAGGTGTAGTGATTTTTACGAAATTGTTCGTGTTCGAACCTTGAAGATCCTTTCCCCGTGAAAGTTTTCGTTTTATTTTATAAAAAAAATACAAAAATATTTTACACTTCTATTTTTATTTTCTTTTAATATTGAAATTAACCGTTTGTTAAATTATCGTGACGGCTCACCTTTAGTAAACAAACTATAAGAGAGGTATAAGGAGGGTCGATCCTACAAACTTCGACCCAAAAGGAGAAGGTTTTTAAAACGCTTCGCGCTTACCCGCTCCTCCGCTTCTTTGTGCGTTTTTCTAAAGAGTACCCGCATGCTACATTGACTTTCGGTTACCAAAAATATATTTTTTTCTATTTTTATTATTTCTTATGTTTTATTTGAAAAATCTATAAATATTCTTCTTTATCCTCTTATTCGTTTAATTCTTATTCTCTTAACCTTCTTATCCGATAATTCTTCAAAATGTCTTGGTTTTCAAGATGCTCGTGGTGTGGAGGTCCGTTTAACGGTGGAAATTGTCGGCATTGTACCAATGTGAGTTTCGGAGATGAGACCGACTATGACTCTAATCCAAATATTATAATCAAACTCCTGATATTTTAACACACATTCACAACCCTCTAACTTCTTCGTTCTTTTTTTTTTTATTTTTTTTTTTTTTTTTTTTTTTTTTTTTAACCAATTTCAATTGTTGTTATTGTAAAGATCGTTAGAAGATGTTTTGTCGTTGTCAATGGTGAACATGTGTGAGTGTGGATATTATCTTGGAGATGGACTTTTGTCATTTTGCATTTTTGAAGCTAAAAAATTCTTCGTTTAAGTTCAAGCGAATTGCTTTCAATGATCCTCCACAGACTACCCTCCACAACCCCAGTACGAGACGTATATTTGTGAGTTATGTGGAAACGATGCTCATTATGGTTACGATTGTCCACCTCAAGTTCCGTTTGTTTACAATCAGAACCGGTGTTTCGATTAAAACTTCGATAATAATTTTCCATTAACTTCACCAAAATTTTCACAACAAAATATTGTTTGTAAAAACTGCGGGGGTCCTCATGCGACGTTTCTGTGTCAACCGGTGAACCAAAATTTCAATTATTCTAATTCATTCGGTTTTGACCAAATTCAACCCCCGCAGCAGTTCGACAATCATCAACCTCAAGAAATTCTAGAAGTCATTCCTTTCTTTGATAGTGAAACAAAGAACGAGCTTTATAAAATGATGGAAGATTTTACGGAAAGAATGAATCAAGAGTTACGTAAGCAGGAGGTTTTACTTGCAGCTCAAAGAGAGCAAGAATTACTTGCCCAAAAGCAAGCAGCTCAGGAAAAGCAAGTTCCCTTACCAAATTCCGTCTTTCGTCAACTAATTGACGAAACGTGTGCACAAAAGTTTGTGAAGAGGAAAAGCAAAATATGGAAGATACGATGCTAGATTTGCTTGAAATTTGTCGACAAAAAGAGCTTTATTGTATTCATAATAATGTTGATGATCTATTTGAAAGTGCTCTTAATTCTAAACTTCTCTCTATTAATTCTCAACATCTCGATAAGGAAAAGCAGGAAGTGAAGAATATTGCAGAGCCGACAGCTAAACATCAAACTCGAATTTCACCGTGTTTAAAGAATTTTAAAGTTATTCACAAGGAGAGCATTATTCCTTTGAATAAAACGCCTCAGATTTCTTCGGTTAATGCTATCACACCTGACTTACCAACCGAAGAACCTGAGTACTCTCTCATAATGGGGAATGAGGAACTTAGCACTATTCCTGAAAAGGAATCGGACGAATTCATAAAGTCCAGTGTTGAGGACCTTATTCCAATCCCAAGAGAGTCCGAGGATACATCCGGTAGTGATAGTAAGAGCGTTTTACCTTCGAGTAATGATTTCTCTCCCATTTTTGAGGAAAAATCCGTGACTTTCTCTAACCCTCTTTTCGATTCAAATGATTTTACCTCTAGTGATAACGAGTTACTATCCGATGAGGACGTTCCAGAAGATGTTAAAATTTACTCGAACCCTCTTTTCGAATTTGATGACGAATATATATCTAGTGACGTAAATCCTCTTTTTGATGAGGTGTTAGAGAACATCTAGAGTAAGGACTCTTATGTTTCTAACCTTGATGAGCCGGTTTTGTTAGTCACACCTCTTTCCGATGCTAATGAGGATAAGTGTTTCGACCCAGAAGGCGTAATTAATGAAATCGATGCTTTTCTAGATATGGATATTTCTACGGATATTGAGAATGGTTATCATGATTCGGAGGGAGATATAATCTATCTTGAGTGTTTGCTTATTGATGACACTAGCCCTAATCTCCCTCCCGAGGTGTTTTTAGATCATGACCCAAGAAGCTTAAAGGATGAACCTGATAATGATGATTTGATGACCGAGGACAAAGTTTTCGACCCCGGGATTTATGAGAAGAGTTTTTCTCCGACATTTGTGAAGTTAACCTTTGAGGATCGCCATTATTTTCCCATCACATTTGTTATCCGAATATTTCTTCCTTATCTCACTTATTCGGTGGATTCTTCTTTTCTTCTCTCCTCCGGGAGTGAGGATACTATTTTTGACCCCGGCATCTCCACTTTTCATTTTTCTTCTCTTAAGCCGGTGGCATATGAAAATCCGATAGTGATTTTTCTATTCTTCTGTTTCTGCCCCAAGGACAAAGGAATTCGGGGAGAGTCAAGCTAGAGACTCGCACAAAAACAAGCGCTTCTCGGGAGGCAACCCGTGTCTTTTCTTCTTTCTATTTTCTTGATTAATAAGTGAGTGTGATTTTATAGCCCAAGTGTGGGGGCGTGCTTCTTTCTATGGTATGTGGTTTCGTTTTTGCAGGATTCCTTAAGATCATGAAGACCCGTGCTTGTTTTCAATCCTCCAATCATCCGGTCTTCGATCTTTTACTTATTTTGGAATCCTCAATCCTGATCATGTATATATATATTTGTGTTTCCCCTTTCACACTTGGAATTACTCTAGCATTTGCCCTTTTCATTTCCTAAGTGTTGGGTGGTAAAACCCGACTATTGACATTGATTGCCAAAGTCCATTTCAAAGTGTGGGGGGGATTTTCTATCTGAAATTTGTCACTACCAGTTGCATAAATGTACATCGCCACGCAACCCATTTTGACTACGAAATTTTAAAATATTTTTATTGCTTTATTATCATAGATTAAAAAAATGAGAAAATAAAAAGTAATAGAAATAAATAGCCCGTAGAATTAGGTAGCTTACGACATGACCGTAGTATTTTAAAAAAAAACTCTAGCTATCTCCTTAGCTTTTTAGACTACAGCGTTTGATCAACTTTACAAATTTTGCAAAAGGACAAAATATGATGAGTTAAATATAAGGTTGATGCTTAAGCTGGAGTAGTTTGAAACTCTTTAGAGCTATAGATGTTAATTGTGCTTTTTTTCTCCCACCAGCTTAATAAAACGCTATATAATTTTGAATAAAATAAAGTTGCTTTAAGGTTTTGTTTGCGATTCTTAAGTTAAATCACTTGGTAAGAGCCTTCTGGAGAAATTTAGTACACATCGAGTTGGCCCGTGTGTGGGAAATAGACTCCATGGACCATGGTCGGGACTCGCATACCCGATGTGGCCGTTGTTAAAATACCCCAGGACTTTGAAATTAGCTATAAAAATAAGAAGTTATGTCATAAACCGAAGCCGAAATACGACATTCTGGATCATGGTTCGGCTACGCATACCGATGTAACAGTCGGTTAAAAAGGTGGAGGTAATAATAATAAAACAACTGTGGGCTGATAAAAGTTTTGTTGCATCTTGCCAGGCTCACAACCGATGTTTGCAGCCATTCAAAATAAGGCACAGTATATAAAATAAATCCGAGACTGATTAAAAGTTGCTGCATCTGCCGGCTCAACATTCGATTTTACAAGATTACAAAGCCTTCTAAAAGGTCGAGGAAATTACCGAGGTCGAAATATGTTTGTTGCGTCTTGCCGGCTCACAACCGATGTTGCGGCCTTCTAAAGGACAGAGGTTTAATAATGTTGCAATAATAATAAGTATAAAGCCAAATTCCAACTCCGGGGTTTTCTAAATAAAGCCTCCGTCTTTAGACTCGTAGTTGAGTTGTTGCGGATGAAATAAAAAGGATAACCCCTAAATGATGCGAATTTTACCCTAATGTGGACCTTAATACTCATCATATCGTCTCTTTAGGAACGGATTCTCAAACGAATTATGGTTTAAAAAACCGGGTTTACTTTATAAAAATAAGGCCTAAATTTATATGTCGCCAATAATAATAATAATAAAATCTTTAGAGGAATTTAGGAATAATGGGAGCGAAAAGTTAAGTTTATATTTACACAATTAGCATTTATGAGTAGTGTTAGCATCTTATCTTATATTTGGCTGTAATTTCGTTTTAAGCTTACTTTGGGGATTGTGAAAATCAAGGATGACAAACTCCCGTTCTTAAAGCCTTTTAAATAATTTTATTTAATTGTTATCTTAGTTTTTATTATAATGAAATTGGTTTAAACGGGGGGCGCTTTCGAAATAAATAATTTTTGAACCTTCTTAATGGACCTTTTCTGTTCTTGTTTGATTATGAGGGGTCATAGGTTAAAAGGGGATTTACTTATTTATTTCCGAGCGTGTTTTATTTACAATACGTGTGGGACCAGCAATGGCTTAATGTGGGGGAATTTTGATGTGTGCTAAACACACCCCCCAATTCCATTTTACCTCCTTTAACAGCTAATAAACGGACTAAAAATGGCTAAATCTGATAATTATCTTGCAAAAATGTTTGTTTCGTATTTTATGCTCTAGCAGGTAAACATGATTGAAAACGGAGCAAAAACCGGGTAATTAACAGGTTTACGTCGCGATAAAGAGGCCTATTTTTCACAATCAGACAAAGTTGTGAAAAGTTCCCCGAGCCTTGCCAATGGAAAGAACCAAGGAAATTCGAGGTCGCGACGGTGCATTCATATCTTATTGGGCCGGCCCGACACCATTTATATGGGTCCGGCCGACCCATATTTATCCAAGTCCAAGTATTATACAAGTATGCAAATGCAGCCCAAGATTGAATGATACTAGGCCCAAGACTCTCAAATCCCATGAAAGAAAAAAAAATCCACGTTGAAAATGATATATCACATTTGATTCATTTGTGCATTTCTTGGCAAGTGACTACCACTCTCCCAAATTAAATCAAGTAAGAGAGTGACCATTTCACATCTCTCCAACTTTGACTACTTCTGCCTATCTCAAGCCGAACGCGTGGGACACCTATCTTCTCAATTCTCAATTTGAAATTAAGGATTGGTAACAGAGGTCGTCCCACATGATTGGGAATTAAAGGCTCTTTCTTCTTAGGAAGTTTTTAAAAGTCCGTGGAAGTTTCCTAGCACCCCTCACACACGATTTTAACAAATTTACTCCTCACTTTGCTTATAAAAAGACATACGCAACAGCTTATCTAAGGGGGAAGGATTTTTGTAGTTTCTCTAACTAAAATTTTTAGATTTTTAGTAGTGTAGCTTTTAGATTATTTAGTATTTGCTTATGTAAAAGCTTTAATAGCTTATTTCATCTTAATCAAGAATATGGTAGCGAGATCTTTAATCTTAATTAAGAATGATGATGGTGTTACTCAATGCTTATTTCCTTGGCTTTTCTTATTCTCCATTTCTTCTTTTAAGCTTAATCTCGAATAAGCCTTTTGGCTATTGCTTCATTAGCTTATTTTTTGTTTGAATAAGCTATTCTATAGTTTGTTCGTTTGGATCTAAGCTCATAAAAATCAAATAACCTTGGCGTATTTATTCACTTATCTAGTTTCTATTTTGCTTATTTCTTTTGTATTAATCAACCAAATAAGCTAACCGATTAGATTATTTTGGACCGCTTATCTCACAGCCAGCTTATAAACTGAATAAGTTCAGCTTATAAAACTTTTTTCGGTCCAAGTTATTCAATCGTTTAGTTTTTCAATAAGCTTTTTCGAGTAGATGTCCTTTATAGCTTATTTAGTTTTGCTAATATTTTGAGCTCGATTCGAACATCAATCGAATGTGCGATGAGTTTTATACTCGGCTTATTCTAAATAAGCCTTTGTCACATTATTAGTTTCGAGAGCTTATTGTTGTTTACCTAGCTTATTCGTTTTGTCTAACTCTTTTCCAATAGTCGTTTTTAGCTCATTTAGTTTTGAAAATGCTTGATCCAAAAAAATGGGCCTAACTGCTTGAAACCATAGTCTGATTTTGAATTTTGGTAAGATAGATTTATAAAATTCATTTTTTTTATAAAATAATAGATTTGTTTAATTTTTCAAAAATACAAAAATATTAATTTAGCTTAGTTAGATTTATAAAAGTTTGTCCAATATATTTCATTGCTTAACCCTTTCTTTTCTTATGATGGACCGATCAACTCATGAGGCGTGGAGCTTAAGGGTCTAGTACACTAGCTTTTTATCTTAAGTTTAAAGCTAAAAGCTTCTAAACTTAAATATTGAGTTAGATTATTAGATCGGGTGGTTATTTTGTTTCTTTTGTGCGGTTCTTCGAGCTCGGTTTTACCTCTTTTTCTTCGCCTTTCAATATATTAAGTGTCGATTAATTTTGTTTTAAAAAATTTTATGTTTGGATATTTATACTTTTGCTAGTTTATTTGTTATATTAGGAGTAGTTATTAGTGACTTGCTAAGTGATTATTGAATTCGAATTTAAGGTGCGGTGTTAAAAAAGGTTTAAAAAAATATATATAGTACATTAGAATTTTCCAATTTACAATACCCGTCCTTTACTTTTAATGAAATTTAAAAATTACTTTCATCTATTTAAAAAGCATTTTACTTTACTTGTCCATTTTAATTTCTTGAAACTTGTTTTCAAAGTATTTAAATTTGTAAACCTAAGCCCGCATTAAGGAACATTTCCACTCACTTAGCAAGCATATTTGTCATTATACTTTTAGATCAATTTTAGTTTAATCTTTTAGTTTTAAATCTTAGAATTAATATTAGTTTAATTTTTAGTTTAAAAATAGTTTAAAACCAAAACCAAAAACTTTTATGACAATCAAGCTCGATTTACAACTTGAACGTAGATTTCCATTTACCTCTCGCCAAGGAAAACGATACCTGTGCTGATTACTTTTTATTCTTTCTTAAGAATAATTTGTATGATACTTAGCTTGCGTATACGTATATATATTTTATAAATATATATATTATATTTAAGGGTTTTATTTGATATACGCGTTGTGAACAACGTCGGACATCAATCTCCCCAGTATGACCGAGTTCTCTTAAGAAAGACACAGTGTCTTCTTCAGAAGGAAGGGGATCAAATTCTCTACCCTATACTCTTGGGAAAATCTGAAAGATATCTCTGAAGACTTCCAAAGTAAGCTTGAATCGTTTCTTCTTGTCAATCTTGAATCTGTAGAAGGTGTCATGCTTGTACACGAAATTCCAAAACTGGTGCATGTACACTTCAGGGACATCCGCAGTAATGAGAAATGCAAGATAGCATGAAGTAAGAGTGATAGCATCCAAAACGACTTGAAATGTTGGTTCTCTTGGTGTCAACCTGCGAGGGATTCTTCCATTGCATTTTCCGATATCAATTCTGTTTTCTTAAACAACTCAAGATCCAAGGCTTGGTTTGTAAGACATGATGGAAGACATGATTCTGCTAAGATTTGTCACATACAATTCATATAGAACCAAATATATATGGAAAAGATAGACAATTTAGACCAAGATGCACTATTATTGATGCAGGACAGGATTACAACAGGGTATAGGCAAATGATTACTAGGCAAAGAGTTGATACACATACAAACAATGAAAAGAGCTAATACACATGCAAACAGGAAACACACATACTCATATACCACTTTAACTATAGGCTAACTATTGAAATCAAGGCAATCACAAAAGCTTTCTAAGGAAAATTAGACCTACATTAATCACTAAGTAACATGATAAGGATTAATTAAACTTAGACTAGATTATTAGATAGATTACCAAGATAACAAGATTAGATCTACAAGAAAAAAATCAAGTATAGTTCGCCTATAGGGAGTGTATAAATCGCCTATGTAATACACCTAAGTATAGTTCGCCTGTTATAATTATTTATGTATAGTTCGCCTGTTCTAACTATGCATGTATAGTTCGCCTGTTATACCTATGTATGTATAGTTCGCATGTTATTATTAAGTACGTATAGTTCGCCTATTTTAACTATGTATGTATAGTTCGCCTGTTATAAATCTTGTATAGTTTGCTTGAACAATTTCCTAAGTATTGTTCGCCTTAACAAAATCTAATGTATTGTTCGCCTGAGTAAATTTTTATGCGTATAATTCGTCTATGCAAACTTTTTCATAAACATTTTACACCCTTTTAAGCTACAATAATCATTTAAACATGAACATACATCATCAGTGAGTCATTCTAACATCTTTTCAACATGAATTTACCATAAAAATCTTGAATTTTGACTTGTTCGAGTCATGAGAACACGAAAAATCCAAAATAGACAAGATGCATCATACAAACAGTTTTAATGACACACAAATGCATTCAAACATTCATTATAACAGTACACAACCCAAACCCACAAACTTTTTCAAGTTTTTACCCATTTTCAATCATTTTCGACATCAAGAATTGAGCAAAACACATGAATGATTTATCCCTATTAAAAACTGGTATGGGTACAACAACTAGACCCCTAAGCGACTAGAACCCCTCTATCAATTTAACGTTTCATCTACTTTTTAAGGTGTCTTAATTTAGGTCGATTTTGGGGTTTTTCAAGCAAAATTCCAAGGTTTGGTTAGGTTATATGGGTATTATAACACTTAAACACATGTACCTTAAGCTTAGAGTGAAGATCGAATGAATTCTTGAAGGTTTTGAAAATTAGCAATGGAGGAAAAGGTTTTTAAGTGTGTTTGTGTTCGTGTGTTTAACAAGGACGGGACAAGGGAGTGTTTATTTTTGAATCTTTTGAGATTTGGCATAAATGCCCCCTGAGGTTTAATGACACTTCTAATTTTCTTAAAAACTTATCCTAAGGCAAACTCAAGTTTAGCAAAAGGTAAAACTAGTCCCAAAGGTAAGTAAACAAGAAAAAGTCTCACATTTTGCATTAATACCCCTACAAATTAAACATGTATCAATTAAAGCCCTATTAAGTTGACATTTATCAACTCCCCTTTATTTATTCACCCGACACCATTAAAACATTTTCTGATTGACACCTTATTAATTATGAAGAAGATGATTTTGACAGTTTCTCCCTCTCAAATAATGACCCGTTTTCTATTGAAAGAGTTGTAGTCGTTATTTGATGGTTTAAAATCGTCTTTGAAAAAATGATGATCTGATGAATCTGAAAGATGATTATTGTATGTTTTAAAAATCAACACCCAAGAAAATAAGATTTCTCTTATTTTGATACATAAGCGCACTGACATGTACACTTATGGAATAACAGAAGCACGCGTTGTGATGCAAAGTAATCACAAGCCTTTGAATGGTCATAAAGTAGACCATGCCCGAGAATAAATTCCCGTTGCGAGGTCAAGTCTCCTTTTTGACTGAATACTTGCCTTTAAGATGATGACCGGGTTGTTATCTGAAATAATAGCAAGCCATTTGGCATGTTTTGAAAGCTTTTGAAACTTCTGCTCGAACTTCATTTACAGCCTCGTATCATTATTAAATGACATTTCTAAGGCCATAAATGTTATCAATTTTCAGAAGACATGCCAGAGTTACATATTTTTATATTTTTCTGATTTTCTAATTTTTTCTTTTGTTTTTGTAAAATTTTATAAAAGGAAATTTTTTTTGGATTTTTATGTTTTCATATGTACATATATACAGGATATGAGTTACCACCATCACTCGTCCGTTTCCTCTGACAAACGTTTCAACATTTCTGGAGACATGCTTTTCATACCAAATCTATAATCAGACCAGAAGTTAAACTCTCTTGAGGCAACGGTTTAGTAAAGATGTCAGCCAGTTGGTATTCAGTCCGGACAAAGTATATATCCACGATTCCATTCTTCACTTGCTCCTTTATGAAATGGTAGCGAATATTGATGTGCTTAGCTCTTGAATGTTGAACATTGTTGCAACATAAAGCAATCACACTCTTGTTGTCGTAGTACAAAGGAATCTTATTGAATTTAAAACCATAGTCTGTTAGTTGTGAACGCATCCATAAGATTTGTGAGCAACATCCAGACAAGGCAATATATTCAGCCTATGTACTCGATATGGCAGTGCTCTTTTGCTTCTTGGATGACTAGCTAACAAGTTTATCACCTAAGAACTGAGCGCTTCTCAATATACTACGTCTAGTGTCCTGACACCCTGCGTGATCGGCATCTGCATAAGTTGTGAGTGACATATCGGTATCCTTCGAGTACCATAGAACCTTTGGTGTTGGGGGGGGGGTGTGAGGGGGTTCTTAAGGTATCAAAAGATCCGTTTCACCGCTTGTAAGTGCTTTTTGGTAGGCTTAGCCTGATATCGGGCACATAAGCAGACAACATAGTTAAGGTCAGGTCTACTGGATGTAAGATATATTAAGGATCCAATCATGCCACGGTAAAGTATAGCATCAACTGGTTTCCCCTGTAGATCTTCATCTAATTTCTTGTTTTCAATCATGGGTGTGTCGACAAAATCAGTTGAATGCAAACCATATTTTTTAACAATTTCAGAAGCATATTTAGATTGGTTTATAAAGATGCCTCTGGGACTTTAAGATATTTGTAATCCTAAAAAGAATGACATTTTCCCCATCATCGACATCTTGAACTTATTGGTCATCTGATTAGCAAAATCATCACACATGGCAGTATTAGATGATACAAATATTATATCGTCAACATAAATTTGTACCAGTAATATGTCATTTCCAGCTTGTCATGTGAAGAGTGTAGGATCAACTACACCTTTGGAGAATTGTTGAGATAGAAGGAAGCTTGACAACATATCATACCATGCACGTGGTGCTTGTTTAAGATCATAAAGAGCCTTTTTGAGCTTGTACACATGCGATGGGTTGTCCTGATCAACAAATCCTTCTGGTTGAGAAACATAGACCTCTTCTTTGAGCTCGCCATTCAAGAAAGCTGTTTTGACATCCATTTGATAGATTGTCATATTCTTATGAGCGGCATTTGCTAAGAAGATACGAATGGCCTCTATTCTAGCAACCGATGCAAATGATTCCTCGAAATCGATACCCTATTCTTGTCTGAATCCTTGAGCAACTAGTCGAGCCTTATTCTTTAGTACCCCACCAGATTCATCTGTTTTGACCTTATAAATCCATTTGAGTTTGATCAAGAACATGTTATCTGGACACGGCACCAATTCCCAAACTTCAAGTATTTCAAATTCATGAATTTCTTCTTGCATTGCATTGATCCATGCCGGTTCGGTCATTGCTTATTTGAAGTTCTTTGGTTCTACTAAAGTTGGGAAGGCATCAAAATAACACCAGATGGCATTAGTTTTAAGTTACTTTCGTGTAGATACAGAGCGAGAAGGATCACCGATCACATTTTCTATAGGATGATCCTTAGTCCATCTACCAAGGTGTTCAAAGGAAGTGTAGAGTTGTCTCACATTAGATGATGATCCTTGAGAAGTTGAGTCTTCATGAGGAGATTCATTAAGTGGATCATCATGAAATGTTGGTGTTTTTGGTGATTCTTCAAAACCTTGAGAAATGATTGGAGAATGTTAATGTTATTGTGATGAGGGAATACTTGTTGAAGGAGCATCCTGATCAATGGAAGTTGACAAAGGAGAATCAGCTAATACTTCAGCTCTTAGAGCAGCAGCTTCTTGAACTGGAGAAACAACAATTGGTGGAGGGTTAAAGTATTCATCGAACATTGGTTGAAACAACCGCTCCCAATCATCTCTTATTAGTGGCATGCAAGGTTGTTGAGAAATAGGATTTGAAACGAGTCCTGTACTAGATGTAGCAGGAGTCATTCCTTAAAGCCCAGGTCCTGAACTAAATTGTTCAGAAGCAATAGTTGTTAGCTCATCGAACGTCACATGAATTATTTCAGTAATTATCCGAGTTCTTTTGTTGTAGATTCTGAACGCTTTCTTTGCAGGCGCGTAACCAACAAAAATCCTAATGTCTGGTTTTGCATTAAATTTACCTAAATCCTCATGGTCAATGGTAGGATAGCAAAAGTGAACCAAAGACATGAAAGAATGATAAGTCTGGTTTCTTGTCTTGCATAAGCTCGTATGGAGTTTTGTTGTATCGGAGGCGTATCAAAGAACGGTTTTGGGTGTAACAAGCAGTATTGATAGCTTCGGCCCAGAGAAATAATGGAGCTTTAGAAAATATCAGCATAGTTCGAGCAGCTTCTACAAGAGTCCGATTTTGCCTTTCGACAACACCGTTCTGCTGAGGAGTGTGAGCTACAGAAGTTTGATGGATGATGCCAACATTTTCATACCATTTACGAAGTGTCTGATTGACAAATTCGGTTCCATTATCTGTTCGAACATTTCGGACTGTGGCTTTCAATACATTTGATGATGACCGCTGGAGCTTCATCTTTTATCTTCAAAAATCTGACCCAGGTAAATCTTGAGTAATCATCGACTATCACTAAGATATACATTTTCCCGTAATACTAGCCACACGCATCGGGCCACACAAATCCATATGCAAAAGATATAGTTTCTTTTCTCTTGTTAGTGTCTTCAAGCTTTAGGATTGATGAGAGGAATTTTTTCTTTTTCCCCTAATGTCACATCAGAACAAAATGATCTTCTGAAATTTTACAGCCTAGAATTCCCTCGTGCAAGACCGACTTTAGCTAGCTTGTTTCAAAAGTACCGAAGTGAGATGAGATAATCGACGATGCCATAAAACAAGCCCCCCCCCCTCCCCTTTTTAGTCTTTGACACATTTGATTGAAGACAGATCATAAAGGATGATTTAAGCATGTTCATCAAGAGAAATTATGTTACAAAAATTTGTGATCTCGGTTACCCTGAAAGTGAATCAACAACTTCTAAATTTAATAACGAGCAAGTGTTTTTCCCGAAATGCAAGCGTTCAAGACTGCATCATAAAATTGGCAACAGAAAAAAGTTATTCCAAGTCCTTACGAAGTTATACCTTGAGATAATAACGTTTCACACTGATAGTCACCATACCCTATAAATCCTTGCAAACTGGTCAAGTCCCGGAATCTAACAAGTACCCAAGAACTTACTGACCAAAGTTCATGAGCTGAGAGTTCAATCCTGTCATGTTGTTTCGATCATCCGAGTCCAGATACTAAGTACAATTGGACAACACTGTCATGACAAGAGAAGAAGACATGGAAATAATCTGTTGCATGGGACCCAAGGTTTGTGGGTTCTGAGTGTTAGCATTCTTAGATTCTACAACCTTAGCAATTTATACTGAATACATGACCCGAGGTTTCCCAACATTTAGTTATCAATGTTTGCTTATGCAATTAGTACGGTATCCATTTAGCACAAGATCAAGAAGACATTTTATCATGAACACTAATCAAATATTGAATTATTACAGTAAGCACAGAGAATTTACAAAATTTTCTTTTGACAGTGATGCTTAACAACAACATAACAAACAGTCTAACAACATGATTCACTTTATTCACTTTCTTAGGTTTGAGCTTCTACTTTATCTTCTTGTTCCGACTTGGAGGTTTTGCTAGATCCTATCATTCTTTATATTGCCTGAGGCTTTGAACTGCAATTACTAGTAGAACACTTTCACTCCTGTGAAAGACAACACAGGTTTTTGAATCTGAAGTATTGAAGACTCTATTCTACCGTAATGTTTGCTTGGAGGATTGAGGAGGTTTAGGCAAACCTGACATTTCTTGACAATTTCATAGAGATTGACAGTAACCTTCTTAGTCACTAGGTATTATCAGCATTACGCGCACATGTATCTGAACAAACAAGAAACTCCTGAATTCTGTGGCAATACTTAATGCAAAGTCTATAACTCGCTATCTAAAAAGTTTGTTTCGCCTTAGCTTGTTCGACTATTTCCCGAAGAATATTAGCTTGTTCTTGAGTGTTCCTAAGATAGTCTATGTGAACTTCCCTATTTTGCAATAACCTAGGAGGCAACGGTTCTAAATCAAGCTTGAAACATGCCTGGAGCAAAATTGTGGCGGAAGAGTGTGTACAAAACATTTTCAACAATTTCTTTCCTTTTTAATTTCGTAAAATCATTTTTCAAGATGTTAATCATTAAAAACCTTGTCTGATTTGCGCTTTAAATCCTCATTTTCCACAGATTTTAAGTTCAGTTTGTTAATTAAAGAGTCACTTTGTTCTTTATGACGAACATGTGTCTTTTTTATTGAGTCAAACTGATCTTTAAAAACCTGTTTCACATGATTAATTTCATTACAAAGATGTTCGTTCTCAGAAAGCAATTTTGGCACACTATTTTTTAGTTCCTTATTTATGGGCTCAAGATCACATTTATCAGTATTAACGTTCTCTTCCTTGGTATTCTCTCTTAAAGATTTAATAGTATCCTTCAACTTACAAATGGTCTTGTCTTTATCTTGTAGCCGAGCTTTCAAATCATTGATTTCAAAATATTCTTGAATTTCAACACCATTATGATTAACACAAGATTAATCATTTTGAAAAACTTCATGTTTCAATTGCATTGAGACTTTGAGAGAAATACAATGTTTTTCAAGTTGTGAGTAATTTTTCAAAAGATCATTATAAGCTTGTTTTGATTTGGAAAGCTCAGCATCAAGATTTAAACACTTTTCACACGAAATCACACGTTTGCATTTCCATATTCACAGAATCATTATTCCAAGACATAGAATTTATCACACTTAACAGAACATCATGAGACATGATTTTTTGTAAGAGTCGATCATTTTCCAAAAGAATTTCTTTCTTAGCAATTTCTAAACATCGTTTATTAACTAAAGACTGTTGAACAGCCATGTCCATTTGGTTAAAAACTGTTTGTACTTCCGTTATTTCATTTAGAAGATCTTTATAAAGCACATTGAAAATGTCTTTTAAAGATTTTAGAAATGGAATAATTTCATTGTTAAAAATAGTTTTAGTATGCTCAAACCCCCATTCACATTCTTCAAGAGCATTAGGTGTGGTCCTCTTCTTCACAACATAGTCAAACTGAGTGAGGTGTAATTTGAGCTTTTTAAGG
>BQNB010014460.1:0-42950 GCA_026074375.1 Tanacetum coccineum
ATAAAGAACTAGAGATTTTATTCCAACCAATGTTCGATGAATACATGGAACCTCCTCGTGTTGAAAGACCTGTCTATCCTGCTCCAGCAGTTTTAGTTCCAGTCAATTCAGATGGTACACCTTCTTCTACCACCATTGATCAAGATGCACCTTCTCCAAGTCATTCACCGTCATCTTCGGTATCACAATCTCCAAGTTTATAGCAAGGTGTTACTGCTAAATCTACTATCATTGAAGACAATCCTTTTGCTCCTGTTGACAATAATCCCTTCATTAATGTGTTTGCTCTGGAACCTAGTTCTAAATCATAAACATTCGGGGTTGTTAGCACCATAAAATCAACTCATGTCACTCAACCACACCATCATCTCGGGAAATAGAGCAAGGATCACCCGCTTGACAATGTCATTGGCAATCCTTCTCGACTGGTATCCACCAGAAAACAACTTGCAACTAATGCCTTGTGGTGCTTGTATAACTCTGTACTGTCAAAAGTCAAACCAAAGAACTTTAAATCTGTCATTACTAAAGACTGCTGGTTTTAAGCCATGCAAGATGAGATTCACGAATTTGATCGATTTCAAGTATGAGAATTAGTACCACGACCCGACTGTGTCATGATTATAGCTCACAAGTGGATTTACAAAGTTAAGCTTGATGAGTACGGTGATGTTTTGAAAAACAAGGCAAGGTTGGTAGCCAAGGGATACCGGTGGCATGCATCGAGGCTATACGAATCTTCATCGCCAATGCAGCCAGTAAAAACATGACCATCTATCAAATGGATGTCAAGACAGCATTTCTTAATGGCGAACTGGAGGAAGAAGTCTATGTTTGTCAACCAGAGGGTTTCGTTGATCCAGACCATCCAACACATGTTTATCGTCTGAAGAAGGATTTGTATGGTTTAAAGCATGATCCTCGGGCGTGGTATGACACCTTGTCACGATTTCTTCTGGACAACAAATTTTCCAAGGGTGCAGTTGATCTGACATTATGCACTCAGAAAACAGGCAAACATATTCTTCTTGTTCAGATATATGTAGATGATATCATATTTGCCTCGACCGACCCTAAAGCGTATGACATATTTTCCAATGAGATGAGTTCAAAATTTCAAATGTCAATGATGGGACAAATGTCTTTTTTCTTAGTATTACAAGTTTCTCAAAGTCCTGGAGGCATCTTTATTAATCAATCAAAATTTGCTCTCGAAATCTTAAAGAAATTTGGGATGGATTCATGTGACCCTGTTGATACACCTATGGTGGATCGACTTAAACTAGATGAGGACCCCTTATGGATTCCAGTTGACCAGACTCGATTTTGTAGTATGGTCGGCTCCCTAATGTACCTCACTGCCAGCAGACCCGACCTTCTATTTGATGTATGCATGTGTGCTAGGTATCAGGCTTTGCCTACCAAAAAGCACCTTGAAGCACTTAAACGGGTCTTTTGGTATCTTAGAGGAACCATCAATTGGGGTCTTTGGTATCCGAAAGACATCGCTATGGCACTAACGGCCTATGCAGATGTAGACCATGCAGGTTGTCAAGACACACAAAGTATGTTAGGAAGTGCTCAATTTCTTATAGATAAATTAGTCAGCCGGTCATCAAAGAAACAGAAGAGCATTGCGATCTCAACTACAGAGGCTGAATACATTGCCATGTCTGGATGTTGTGCTCAGATACTTTGGATGAGGTCACAGCTCACAGACTGTGGCTTTCCTTTCAATAAGATTCCCTTGTATTGTGATAATCGCAGTGCTATTGCTCTCTGCTGCAATAATGTCCAGCACTCCCGATCCAAGCACATTGATATACAACACCATTTCATTCGAGAGCAGGTTGAGAAAGGCGTGGTTGAATTATACTTTGTGACAACGGATTATCAGCTCGCGAACATCTTCACCAAAGCATTACCAAGAGAGCGGTTCGAATTTCTACTCCCGCGACTTGGTATGAAGAGTATGTCTCCGGAAACCCTTATACGTCTTTAGGAAGGTGAAGAGGAGTAAAGGATGGACTTCCTATATCCTATGTAAATATGTACATATTAAAAACCAAAAAGAAAATACAAAGATATAAAACCTACAAAACTATAAAAAATCAAAAAATAGAAAATTCTAAAAATAGTTTTTCAAGACATTTTTTTTGTTTATCGATAATATTTACGGACCTAGAAATGTCATTCAATAATGACACGGGTCTTTAAATGAAGCTCAAACAGAAGTTCAAACTTTTTAAAACATGTCTTTATGGCTTGCAGTTATTTCAGACTGCAGCCCGCTTTTCAAATTGAGGAACGCATGTCGCCAAAAAGACGGCTGTTCCTGACAACGAGAGGTTATTTCTCCCGGGTATGGGTTACTTGATATCCATGCAATTCTGACTTAATGTACGTTTTAGTGCATTATTTCTTGATAGAGAAGAGAAGTCTTCTATCTGTAACCAAATGATTTTTCGTCTATGATTCTTTAGAAAATTCTTTATGTTACCCACAGTGGAAAATGTTGTTTGAAAATCAATCGGACTTGATTTTTTTCAAAATTTGACACTCAATCAACGACTACGGCTCTTTAAATAAAACACGGGTCATTGATTGAGGGGGAGAGTGTTTTCAAATTTATGACATCTAACGGGCATTTTAATTCATCAAATAATTAATTGATAAAAGGTTTTTGTATTTAACGGGCATTTTAGGTGTAGTCTTGGTGGCGAGTTGATAGCCTTGCATGTTAGCGAGTTGTGCGTTGCCTTGCAAGTTGATAGCCTTGCATGTTAGCGAGTTGTGCGTTGCCTCTAGCAAGTTGGATATTACTTTATTATTTTATCATGAACAGTCAACTCGCTAACCAGTAGCGAGTTGAAGAAGATTTTATTTTTATTAAAATATTCAACTCGCCATTTCAAATTTTCCAAATTTAATAGCGAGTTAAGAATTTTAATAAAAAATTTCATAGCGAGTTATCATTAGCTAGTTGTCCTTAGCGAGTTGAATTTCCTCTATTTATTTAATTGTGTGCACGCAACTCGCTACCCCTTAGCGAGTTAAAGAAGATTTTTATTTACTATAATATTTAACTCTCTATTTCAAATTGAAACCAATTTGGTAGCGAGTTAAGTGGTCTAGCGAGTTGTCTGTAGCGAGTTGAGGATCATTAATAGGATCACTTAGTGAGTTGTCATTAGTCTGGTTTAGCAATTTGTCAAATATCTTTGGGTCAACTCATTCCAAGGTTGATTTCCCTTTGAGCAATTGCTCCCAACTAACATCATATATATGTATGTATGTCCTACTGTTGGATCTACTTGTGCAGATACTATGGCAGACATGAACATTCCTACGAATGATGCTCCTGCTGAACAAGCTCTTGCTATCGTACCACCAACCAGAACGGATGATCAAATTTTGCCGTCGAGCAAATGGGTGCCCATCGGCAAGAGTAACTATGTACTTGATGTACAGAAGTCTCAGAGGAATCCTATCTTCCCGATTGCTGTAGCCATACTGAAAAATACCAATTTCTTCAGGGCTTTCACAGCATCCTCTACGATTCCGGCTATCTACATTCAACAGTTTTAGGACACCATGTGTTTTGACTCATCTACTGGGTTGTACAGTTGTCAGTTGGATGAGCAATGGTTCAATCTTCACAAAGATATTCTCAGAGATGCTCTCGATATCACTTCAACCAATGATGACAATCCTTTTGTGGCTCCACCTTCGAGTGATACTGTCATTAAGTATGTCAACACTTTGGGATACCCCAATACACTCAGCTACCCCTTAGCGAGTTAAAGAAGATTTTTATTTACTATAATATTTAACTCTCTATTTCAAATTGAAACCAATTTGGTAGCGAGTTAAGTGGTCTAGCGAGTTGTCTGTAGCGAGTTAAGGATCATTAATAGGATCACTTAGTAAGTTGTCATTAGTCTGGTTTAGCAATTCGTCAAATATCTTTGGGTCAACTCATTCCAAGGTTGATTTCCCTTTGAGCAATTGCTCCCAACTAACATCATATATATGTATGTATGTCCTACTGTTGGATCTACTTGTGCGGATACTATGGCTGACATGAACATTCATGCGAATGATGCTCCTGCTGAACAAGCTCCTGCTATCGCACCACCAACTAGAACGGATGATCAAATTTTGTTGTCGAGCAAATGGGTGCCCATCGCAAGATAACTGTTGTACTTGAATTGACCGACAGTCTCAGAGAATCTATATCCCTTCCCTAATGTTGAGCCATACTGAAAAACACCAATTACTCAAGGGCTTTCCACAGCATCTCTACTATTCCAGCTATCTACTATCAACAGTTTAGTACCATGTGTTTTGACTCATTTACTAGGTTGTACATGTGTCAGTTGGATGACAATGGTTTCAATCGTTCACAAGATATCTCAGGGAGATCCTCGAATATCACTCCAACCAATGATGACAATCCTTTTGTAGCTCCACCTTCGAGTGATACTGTCATTGAGTATGTCAAGACTTTGTGATACCCCAATACACTCAGGAACGTGTCAGCAATGTCTGTCAATGCTCTTTATCAACCATAGAGAGCCATCTTGTACCTTACAGGAAAAACTGCTGGATATGACAGGCCAAGACATCTTGTGCTTCAGATTCTTTGGGGTATCATTCATCGCTCCAACATCGACTATGCCGAAAGGATCTGGGAAGAGTTTGTTCAATCCATACAAACCTTCCTCACTGACAGGAAGAATCTTACTACAGCCTCTCGTGGAAAGAAGAAGACCGCTCATCTGCTTATTCCAAACGTCAGGTTCACCAAACTAATCATCCATCACCTGAAAACCAAAACACAATATACATCCTAGAACTGGTTCAGCTCTTCACTACTCACATGAGGAAAACGTTCTAAACACTCTTGGGTATGTGGGAAAGGATGGCAGGGAAATATTCGGTATGCCGATACCTAATACTCTTCTTACTGATACAATTAAAAGAGTACCATACTACAATGGATATCTGGAGCATGTCGTTGAGTATCAACGTTATCTGGATGAAGAACATGATAAGGCAGATGACAAGACACCCAAGCCCACTTCATCTCAACCATCCAAACCAACACCGACACCAACTGAACCCTACCAGAAAGATCAAGGTAAAAAGCGTAAACTGGTCAAGGAGACATCTGATGTACCATCTCCCGCCAAACGATCTAAAGCGGGTAAGGTGACAAAGAAGCGCGTACCAAAGAGCCCTCTCAAGTTGATTGATGAACCTAGTGATGAAGGTGTTCGGGTTGAGGAACCTGCCTATAATGAGGAAGAAGCAGACCTTCAATGGGCTCTGGAACTAAGCCTCAAGGAACAAGGGGAACGAACTCAGGGACCAGCTCATATAGTCGTACTTAGGGAACATGACTCTGGGAGAATTCAATCGCTTCTAGATGTACAAGGAAAGGGAAAAGAGAAGGTCGTTGATGAACAAGCTGCTTATGATCTTCTCACCCTTCAGACTCCAAAGAAGAAGAGCCCTGCAGATCAATTTATATTTCAGAGGCGCACTCCTATGCCTACTGAGGCCTCTGGACATGCTGAATCTCCTTCTCTGGATGCGGAACTAGCTCTGACCGACAGTGAAATGAAATCTGATAACGAAGTGCCTAAGATCAATACTGGAGATTAAGATGAAGGCCAGGCTAAACCAGACCCTGTTAATAAAGATGAAGGCCAGACTTGATCAAACCTTGGTGATCAAGATGAAGACCAGGCTGAATCAAACCCTGGTGATGCTACAGAATCTCAACCTCAATCAAGTCATGTGGTTCCTGCTGGACCAAACCTTAAACACATAGACTTGGAGGCCACTGATGCTTGAACTCAACAAAAACCTGAGCAAATAGATGAGGAATTTACCACAACTGCTTACCCAAATGATTAGGAGAACCTCAAGCTGCCAACTGAAGATCAGGTGATTCTTGAAGAACCTGCAAGCTCCTTTGGAACCCTATCTTCTCTACAAAACCTTGAAAAAGATCTCAGCTTCACTGATCAGTTCTTCATAGAGAAGCCACAGGAAGAAGAGCTAGGGAAAACCAATGCTGAAGCAGAGGTTCAGTCAATGGTTTCGGTCCCCATTCATCAAGACACCTCCTCGGTTCCTCCAATGACCACTCCAGTTATTGACCTTACAAAGTCATAATCTGACTCTCCTCTCCCAACATCAACAGCAACAGTCTCAATAATCACGACAATAACAACCACTCTTACACCACCACCACCTCAACCACAACAAAGCACCGCAGATCCAATTTTAGTGAAGCGCATAGGTAAACTCGAACAACATATGGCGGATCTAATACAAAACAACTTAGCCCTAGAGGAAAGGTTAGAAAAATAAGGAAGCCGGCTATACAACTTGGAGAATCTCAATATTCCCCACAAGGTGAGCCAAGCAGTGGGTGAGATAGTCACTGATGCAGTAGACTGGGCAATGCAAGCTCCACTTCGAGCTCGCTTCAGGCATCTGCCCACTGTTGATATGAAGGAAATTCTTCAACAACGAATGTTTGAAGACAACTCCTATAAGGCTCATGACGTTCACAATGACTTGTATGAGGCTGTACAGAAGTCATTAGAGTTAGATTATTCAAATCAACGTCTAGCTGATCAGGAGGAAGCTCGTAAAAAGAGAAGAAAGAGACGTACTTCAGGAGCTTCAGGGTCTTCTCAGTTGCCGCCACCTCCACCTCCTCCATCTACTGGTACATCTGGATCTGCTCAGCAACAAGGCAGTAACGCTCCAAGTTCGTCTAAGACTGCAGCTTTAGCATCCCAATCTATGGCTTGGACTACATCTGACACTAGATATGAGTCAGCTGGGGTCTCTAGGGCTCAAGAATCATCTCCTACAGACTCTCTGATGCATAAGGATTCCATTCCCGACGATCAGGTACATTTTTCTGATGATGAAGACTCCGGGAATGATCACCTACCAAAAGCTGACTCGCAAAAAGACTGGTGGAAACCACTACCAAAAGAGGAAAGACCAGCGACTCTTGAACCTGCTTGGATCATTCCGTCTTCTAATGTGTCAGATGTAGAGAACAACTAGGCTTTTGCGTTGGTTTCAACTTCTAAAACCCCTGCTGAGAACTCATTGCTTATAAAGACTGGAGACATGACGACTTTCATGAAGTGGTACTGCCGACAAATGAACAAGATCGAGCTTACACAAGCAGATTTCTAAGGGCAGGCTTATGAAGTTGTTAAAGCTTTCTACCCGGATGTCATTCACCTTCAGTTCCAGATGGAGGAGTGTCACAAGATGCTTACAGATTAGGTTGACTGGACAAATCCGGAAAGAGACCAAGTCAGATTCGATGTCAAAAGACCATTGCCCCTTAGTGGTCTTCCAGGTCATGAAACTATTCAAACACATTTCTTCTTTAATAAAGACTTAGAGTATTTAAGATATGGCAGCAAGGGAAGTAGTCCCGCATTATCGATTTCCAAGATGAAGGCTGCTAGGTATCTTGACTTTTGTCTTGAACTATTAGTGCAGGAGAAAATGTGAATTGATGATGTGTATACCTATGACATAAGTGCAAAATATGCATCTCTCACCGGTGGTTTAATCGACAGAAGTTCTATATTGACAGACATGATTCTCCGTCGCGTCGAAAAGAAGTCAGAACACACATGCGGATTCTCAATGTCGTCAGAATTAAAGCCTACTCAAGATACGGGTATGACTACTTGAGCGAAATTGTCCTCCGCAAAGCTGATTTCCAAGAACACACGATTGCTGAAAAGGATTTCAAGAACCTGTATCCCAATGACTTTAAAGACCTGAATCTGCTTCTTCTGCAAGATCATCTCGATCATCTTCCCGGTTCAAACAAATGGTTGCTATCTACTGCTGTCAAGCTATGGACCTGAAACTTAGTGATTCGACAGCGAGTTGAAGATTTTCAACTCGGAATTGAAAGTTACCAGACGTAGTTGAACCACACTAAACCAGGATGGGATGCTACAGGCTATGAATTCAAGCATGATTATACCATCATTGAGTCTCCTTGAGCAGTAGTGTTCCCGGCCAACAACAATGAGTGAAAGATCATGTGGTTCAATGAAATATACAAGTTCATTGATGGAACATTGACACGCATTCTGGAAGCACTGGATTACAGAGTCAAAGAATTTAAGGTCAAGCGGCTCAATCCGGGTATGAATACGCGATTCTGGACTCAAAAGGACGTGACAAGGAGCAAAGAGTTCATAGCGGCTATTGAAAAGCGACTGAAGACAAGAAGGATCTACGAGAACCTGGAATGCTTTGTTGGTGGACGTGTTCGTGATATTGACTACAAGCTTCTTCAGAGAACGGAATGATATCGTCATTCCATTTAAAAGGTCAATATCCTGTGTATTATATTGTAAACTTTGTACATTATATAGTAGTGTAGTAATCAGTGTTCTGTGTCAGTTTATGAATTTTTCTTGAGTTTCTCATCAAACTCTAAATTATTTTTATACCCATCATAACTGACACTTACAGAATCCCTCATTAATAAAGGGGGAGCATATATAGGTTCTAATATCGGCTTGTATTTAATCAGACCACATTTTCTCTCAAACTTTTCTAACTTATTTAAATCAATTGAGATCCTAAATCTCAAATGGTTTGAAATTTTTGATCAGAGGAGAGAATGTGATTTAAATATTAAATCTGATAATAAAATGTGATCTATTAAGACTCCAGTAGGTACTCCTTCCTTCATGTGCCAAACAATTTCGATTACCGACGCACTTGTTGAGGGGGAGCATTTCTAAAAAATCAAAATAATCAAGGTACAATGGCTTTGATATCTATATCACAAGTACCTTGATTGATTTTTCAACTGGTTTTATGGCAAAGTGAACTGTACCAAAAGACCGACCATGTACTTATTTTATCAGAGTTTTAAGGATGGTATGGTTAGGTACATGTTCCCATGATCCCGCCAGAGCCGAAGGGATCTACCCAGGGACAATCTACTAGTTAGTGTAGAAGTCTTTAGGTATGTTTACAAAAGGAGCAATGTGAGAATAAGGGAATAGTGCGGACTGAGATGGAGCTAGTACTGAAACATACCCAATAATGTACTAGTAATGAAGTCTTGGTAAGCAGTGAAGGGGTTGAAGAATGAAAAAGAAATGTTAAGATAAAGGGTGAAAAGAAAGCAGCCCTCCTTAAACATTAGGCAGAAACCGGGTCACTACGTATGCTGTCAGAATCACATGGTTGATTGCAGACATTGAAGACAAGTATCATGGACCTAGTGATACGCTACACAACCCTCCCTAGCCACTTAAGATCCCTCAAAGGATTCTTGTTTCATTTCTCACAGAGATCAATATATTTTTATCATCTCTCTCACTCCGAGTTAGATGATATTGAAAAGGTGGCAGTCTGCTCCAGCCTCCGTCTACTAAAACCAAAAAGTGCACTATAGAGTCTAGAGCCATGAGATCATCCATAAATCTCGTTAGGACACTAATACAAACTATGCTTGCTCATCACACACTGTGATAACAAGTAAGATCTTAAGAGTCCTACGCATTATCCTCGTGGTATTGCCAGAACATCCGAGTGATACGAAAGTACTCACAATGAAGATGGAAATCCTTCTAGAGCCAACATCAAACAAGCTCTTGGCAGGTGACATGTGAGATCCATTATGGATCAAACTTGTGACAAATGGAAAGCAACGATTGTGTGATTCTTTATGAATCAAACTTGTTCCAGGCAGTGAATTGACGGATAGTTTTTGGAAAACCTTTCGATGTGCTCAACAACTGACTTTCGAGCACATTTGACTGTGTATATCTTTCAAAACAAATGTGTTTCTGATGAAATTTGATTTATGTCATAAAACCTTCGATGTGTCACAAAAACAATTTTCTGAGTGACACGCGACTGATTTTCAAATCAATTTCTCATTAATCAGTGGGTTTTAATTCACTGGTTCACTCACTCCGTGCTTTGTCTACTTTGAGACGCTCCGGTTTGAGAACGGCTAGCGCAGCTGCGAAACCCTGTCAAGGAGATTCTTCGGAAGTCTACCTGATCACAGGCAGTATTTATACTGATTAACGGGGAACCGTGGTTCTTGCAACCTTATTCATCGAAAGTGAACAAAGACACTTTCGTTTGTTTATTACTAACATATACTTGCAGGAATCCCTGACGGTAGCAGCTGCTGGCAAGAGACATGTCAATTCACAACCCCATGCTCACACTTAATATTCCTAATCAAAGACATCATGATAACTGAAAGACCTACAACACAGCTTCCGCAACTCTAATGCGTGCTATCATGATCCATAAAAGTGTGAGCATGCCAGTCCGAAGGTCACAACATTACATGGAGGCAATACTACAACAAGGATGATTAAGAGATTTGTTGTGGCTGATGATCTCAAAGAAAGCTCAAAGATCACACAAGTCAATGGAACCAAGTCCTAAGATCACTATATTATGTACAAAGAGATCAATGCATGAAGAATCAAAGACTACGAGCTGAACACAAGATCAAGATTGCTGAGCTTAAGTTAGTATTTTCTGGGGTGACCTCCCTTAGGGGGAGATTGTTAGATATTAGAAAAAGACTCGGTCACCCCGTGTATTTTACTGTTTATTGTTGCTCGTAGTTGAGTAGTTAATGTATAACATTCGGTAATGGGCCGGGTATTAAACCCAACATGTAAGCCTACTAAAAGGCCTTTAGGCCGGTTTTTGTTGTTACTATATATGCCCCTTCCATGTCATGGAAGAGGTGGGTTAGTCATTTACATAATACAAGTTCATTTTCTCTCACTAGAAAGTTCTCTCTCACTTTCTCTCTCTAGACTTGGCTAATCCACTTATCATCTGATTGTGTTATGATTTCCAATATCCTACACATG
This sequence comes from Tanacetum coccineum, assembly GCA_026074375.1. Lineage (NCBI taxonomy): Eukaryota > Viridiplantae > Streptophyta > Magnoliopsida > Asterales > Asteraceae > Tanacetum > Tanacetum coccineum. Next base: position 10,935 of record BQNB010014460.1, read on the forward strand.
GATTGCCCTTCTAGATATTTGTCAGAATCCATAGATCGATCCAAGCTTTAAAATACATTATATTTTAAAAATCTTGAGTGACCTTGGCTCCTGATACCAATTGTAAGAAACTAGAAGGGGGGTTGAATAGTTTACCGGTTAATTATCTGTTTTAAAATTTTGCTTATAAAATGGTTTGATTCGAGTTGTATGTTAATCAATCAACAATATGAATCACAAGTAAACGATCTAATGTAATGAACTAAATATACAATAACAATATAAAGAGATAAGGAAAGAAACGATCAAACCAAGACACCAAGATTTATAGTGGTTCGGCTACGAAGCACCTCTTCGCCCTACTCCACTCCCCGAGTACTCCACTCGAGATTTCACTATGTCAACAAGCTCCCTTTAGGCGGAGAAAACCGTTTACACGTCGCTTACTTTCTTTTCCGACACTAAGCTAGATGTCGAGTCCTAATCTTAGCTAGAACCAATCTAAGACTTCACTAAGTCTTTATACACTCACAAGATATATACTCTTGGATTGACACACAATCCAATTCACACAAATACACAATTTACACTATTGGATCTACACACAATCCAATTTACACAACACCACAAAGAAAATATAATGAAGATTTGTGATCTTGAGGAGGAGGAAAGAGATCACTTGATAACAATTCGTTTCTAGATGAATACGATTGTTCTTCTCTTGCACTTGATTAGAAGAAGGGAGGAAGAGGGAATTAATCACTTGAAACAAGATCAAGATATGTTAGTGATCAAGATATGTGTTTGAGAAAGAAAGAAAGAAGAGAGAAAAGTAGATCTGAGAAAATTCGTGGCAAGAGGTTATGTTTTTCAGATGGGGTGGCCTAGTATTTATAGGAGACAAAAAGAGCCGTTACTCTGCTGGCGGTCCCGGCGGTCCCTAATATGTTAGGGGGCCGCCCGTAGAGTACACTCCTCTTTTTGTCTTTTAGTGGGGAATGTGTTATCTGTTTTGAAACCTTTTATTTTGGGGGGAAAATCTGATTTCAAATTTATTGTTTTAATAAAACATTTCTTTTATGAATAAATATTTTGTGTATATATTTTTGTAAATACACTTTTGTAGAAATGTAAGGTTTAAGAAAAATATTTTCTTGATCACTAATCATGTTTAATGATTTGTTTATCCATACCTTAAGTGATTAATCTTAGAAATAGAATTTTACGATTAGTAATTTATAAACGTTTAATTTTATCGTAAACGTTTTTACATTTTGTTATTATCAAAACATCGAGAGGTCAAAAAATATAAATAACGTTTTTAGACATTATTTGTATTAACACATTTTCTACGTCTTTATTCGTTTTCTTACGTTTTATAGGTCTTTTTTCGTTTTCAAAAAAAAGACAAAAACATAAAAAAAACCGGACGAAAATAGACGGAAACATAAGAAAACAGACGAGAACGTAGGAAAATGGGCGTAAATGTTAAAAAATGGACGAAAACGTCAAACAACGTAAAAACGGACTAAAACATAAAACATCAAACGAAAACGTAAGAAATCTGACGAAAACGTAAAAAAAACCAGACGACAACTTAAATCAGGAGAAAACGTAGTATATCAGACGGAAGCGTAAGAAATCGGACGAAAACGTAAGAAATCAGACGAAAACGTAAGAAATCGGACGAAAACGTAAGAAATCGGACGAAAACGTAAGAAATATGACGAAAACGTAAAAAACGGACGAAAACGTAAGAAATCAGACGAAAACGTAAGAAATCGGACGAAAACGTAAAAAAAGACAAAAACGTAATAAATCGTACGAAAACGTAAAAAAATGGGCGAAAACGTAAGAAATATGACGAAAACGTAAAAAACGGACGAAAACGTAAAAACAGACGAAATCGTAAGAAATCGGACAAAAACGTAAAAAATAGACGAAAACGTAAGAAATTTGATGAAAACATAAAAAAATGGCAAAAACGTAAGAAATCGGACGAAAACGTAAGAAATCGGACGAAAAGGTAAAAAAACAAACGAAAACGTAAAAAATCTGCCGAAAACGTAAAAAACAGACGAAAACGTAAAAAAGCGAACGGAAACGTAAGAAATCGGATGAAAACATAAAAAATGGACAAAAACGTAAGAAATCGGACAAAAACGGACGAAATGTAATAAATCGGACGAAAACGTAAGAAATCGGACGAAAACGTAAGAAATTAGACAAAAACGTAAAAAACAGACGAAAACGTAAGAAATCAGACGAAAACGTAAGAAAACAGACGAAAACGTAAAAACACTGACGAAACGTATAAAACGTTCAAAAATGTATGAAAACACCATAATTTAGTGGGTCGACCTGACCCAAACCGTTAGACCCATGACCCGTTAGACCCATTTTTAAACATGACCTGTTTGACCTATGACTCATTTGACCCATGACCCAAACCGACCCAAACCAACCCATTTGCCACCTCTACTAAAAGTGTAACTAGCTTAGTTGGGATCCAACTAAAGATTTGAAAGAGCTAGTTAGAGTACAAGAGAATATTCCTAGAATATTTTTAACTTCCAGAGAAAGGGGGAAGAATTTGAAATTTGAATTTCAAATCTTTCAAGCACATGTTGGATAAGAGAGAATTGGTTGTAAATAAGTTGGCATGATGTGATAGAAGGAAGCCTATTGATCTTGCTTTAAAATAGAGGGTGAGGATGAAATGAGGAGAGGTAAGTTGGATAGGTGAGATGGCAAGATCAATGGTAGAAAGAGAGGTGTTGTTGTGTGAGTGAAATGTGTTTGTTTGTGAGAGGAAAGTATGTTTGTTCAAATTTAAATTCAATCCAAGGGAGGAAAAGAGAATGAGGTATCTTGGATTGATGAGGTGGCTTTATCAAGGGTAGAGGAGAAAGTGTGTTTGTTGTGTTTGTTTTGAAAATAATTCAAGGGTGGAGAAAAGAATGAGGTAACTTGGATTGATGAAATGGCTTGATCAAGGGTGAGGATGAGAGTGTATGTGTATGTGTAATTCAAATGTTGTGAGAAAGAAGGTGAATAGTGAATGTATGGTGAAGAATGTTTTGATGGGATGTGGAGGAGCCTTTGTTTGGAATGTATGTAACAAGAAGTACAACAAGTACAAAGAGAGTACATTGTGTAAAGGAAGTTTAGGCTTGAAGGTTTGAAGATGAAGAATGAAGATGATGAAGATAAGGATGAAATCAAAGGATTAATTTGGGTTAATAATCACATTGCCAATAAGAAAGAAAAGAGTAGGCAAATGTGATTATGGGGAGGTTTAAGAAGGAAGTGTTTAGAGTGTGTAAAGGATGAAATCATTTGTTGGGTAAGAAGGGTGAATAAATGATTGGTAAGGATGTGTTGTAGGATTGTGTAGAAGGGGTGTGGGAGTTTGTAAGTCATCTTGTACATGTGAGGAATACATGTGAGATTGTAAAACATTTATAGGTAAGGAGATGAGAAAAGTCAAAGCATGATTAATCTCCAAATACCACAAACTCATTTAGTCATTTAGACTTTAATCCATGATAATCAACAAATGGATTGATCACTAATCATCTTGATGCGAACAAGCTAAGAGCTTTACATCTCAAGTAAAGCATATCCCATAACAGGAGAGGGTGCGTTTACGCAAAGTGACCTTTGACTTAATTTGACCAATAAGGGAGTAAAACCCATTATGTGATTAGGAACAACGTAAATCCGAATTAAGGTCAAATGAATACTTTCGTTTAATGGTGTGTTGAAAATATAACCATACTAGGTTTAGAAAGATGTTTCGGCCTTGGCTAGAGGCGTTTGATAAAGAATTTGAGTTGGCGTTTTGTTGAAAATGGGAGGATTCGTTTTTGCTCCTCTCTAAGTCTAAACCTCATTTAGAGTGTCCCTAAATTCTCAAATATCATACACATACCTTTATTGAAGTTTCCAGATGTGTCGGGTAAGAGGAAAGCCAACAAAAGCAAATCCGTAAAAACAGAGTTCGCTTGTGGCGCGCTGGTCACGCGTAAAATTCGGTTTTACGGATTTTGGCTATCGTTTGTGATTTTACGTTTTGAGAACGTTTATTTGTCATCGTTAAAACATAAAGGAGATCTTAGACAATGTTTCACCAACAATCTCCTCTTTTTTGATGATGACAAATAAAATTTCGGAAAGCAAATAATATTACAAACGTAGCGAAGATGAAGGCCGTCGTTGATGTAGTTTGCGTCTTGATCTTGGCCTTGAAATTTGGCGAAGCTTGATCACTGTCTTCACTTTATAAGTCTTACATAGCTTTTCTACTCCTATGTATGCTATAACTCTTTACTTCCGTAATTGCTAGTTATACTAGCTTTCTCCCTCGATCAATAATCATCTTTGCTTTGTTTTCCTTCTCCCTCTTTTGTCAAATTAAAAAGGCGGGATCTTGGTCTTTCATTGGAATGTTGATATCGTTGTAGAAGAGAGAATAGATATCAATTCACGTGCTCCCCCTATATTGTTGCTCCCCCTTGTTCCAAGGCGGGGATCCATGGGTCAAGAGCATTACCTTCGAGGTGTTCTTGGCTACATCTACCAACAAGCAAATACAAGACAAGACAAGCAACAAACATATACACATGTACAAGTCCAACATGGGTTAGCTTACCATTTGGAGACTTAGAAACATGGATGAGTACAAATATGGATTATTGTGACTTTGTACATTATTGCATATATTCATATACATATTTTAGCATTTTATATGTATAGTTATTCATGACTCCAATTACTTTTTGTTATGCAAGCTAGAGGTAATAAGAACATAAGCAAAACACATTTTATTAAGAAACACATAAGTTCAACATTTGAGCCTACAAACATATCAAATACTTTCAAAGTATCCTACTCCTTAAGATTATCTTTTGATTCTTATTTCCCAACGCCGTTCTCAATGACACAACTCATATTGGTGGCCACGACTAGGATGAGTTTTATTGCCTCGTTGATAGAGGAGAACATATCCCTATTTTCTTCTCTAAGATCTTTTATTGAGTTGATAATATTTATTATGTTTTCACAACAAATAGAGTATTCATGCTCAATGTGATTTGGGCTTAGGGGATTCCCTATCTTATTCTAAATCCTATCTTCCCATATCCCTCTTATTAAAGAAGGGGGAATTATGGTGTTATAGATCCTAGTTCACACTTCCTCACTAGGAGTTTGAGGAACGGCCACATTATTACCATTATCTTCTTCATCATTAAGGTGCAAGTCTACATCGAAGTCTGAGTCATGGCTTGAGTCTTCAAACGCCTTATAGTCAAGCACACTCTTTGGAGAGCTACCTTGGTTGTCTGGAAGCACCATTCTTAAGTAGTGGTGATGATAGTGATTACATTTGATATCCTTTTATAGTGGTGAGATTTTGAGTTAGGTATAAGATTTAGATTTAACAAGTAGCTCTTGGGTGATTAGACATTGTACCTTTGATTCCTTAAAGTTTTAAGTAATTATGCCTTTTTTAAGGAAAGTGCTCTATTAGGAAGATAACTATGCTTTGGTGATTTGAGATTCTAGTTGAGATTTAATTAGAATTTGGTTGAAATTTGATGATCAAGTTACACAAGCTAGTTCCTACAATTATACATGCATGCACCAAAGTTGGTCCATGCAAGATACTTCCATTGCAGTTTATTGTGTAGGGATCCTTAATCACCATTTTGGATTTTTGGAGTTGATAACTTTATTTTGTATTGCATTATAAAGGAAATACTTAGGATTTCGGATGAGTTGTTCAAGTTATCAAACCTACTTCAATGTGTATTTTAGTCCTTTTTGGATATTTTACACATATTGGGCACATAATCCATTATACAATAGCAAAGTATAATATCTCGGATTTATGGTTGATGTGTTGTGTCAACATTGATAATATCAACTCCCATAGTGTATGGTAAATTAATTTCATAGTTTCTCGGATGAGATAATGATGACATCAAATAACGTACATTTTATAGCATCATTTATCCCATGTTATTAACCCATTTTGTATAGTTATTGCAAAGAATTGTTACTTAATCGTTTATGTTTGAGAATTGCAGTAATTATGGAATAATTGGTGAAAGATAGCAAAAGGCGCGCATTCTGGAGCTTAAATGAAGATATTTTGAAGATTACTATTCTGAAGACCAATACGCCGTATCCATCAAGAAGATACGGCGTATCCGTGCCTGCACTCACCAAAGACCACAGAGAATAAAGCTCAATACGCCGTATCCAGAGAGACTCAATACGCCGTATTCAAGATATGGAATGAATATAATATTCTGAAAGATATCAAGCGTGGTCCCTACTCCAAGAAATCCCCAATACGCCGTATCCAACTCCTTGGATACGCCGTATCGAACCGACTTCCAGACCCTATAAATACAAAACTCAAAAACGAGTTTTAAGTGTGCTAAATCATATTCTCGATACCTAAACCATAAAAGTCGATTTTCAGAGGAGAAAAAAAGCAGATGAGGTCGAGCAACCCCATCAATTCCATAGGATACAACGTGTAATTCCGTATACTTTAGTAATCGTTTAGTTTTTGGTATCATTCGTTAACTCGGTTAGTTTACATTGGCTAAATAATTACTCTTGTATTTATTATGACGTTTGAAGGCTAATACCTTCGGGTATTAGCCATTATTATGAAGATCTGAATGTTTGGTATTTGTTTATCTCGATTTCTTGATTTATCGTTGTATGCTTGTTTATGTTTATCAATTTATACTTGTTTACGTGCTTTTGTATGCGACAAGATAATTCAACAAGTAACCTAGATAATTCAACAAGTAACGTTCTGATTCCATTGGATAGTTGGACAAGTCGACTACTAGTGTATGAAATGCCATTATGCTAAGTATGCGACCTATCATAACAGCGGTCTAGTCATACATATTTAATGTTTGCAATTCGGTGTCGTTTTGTACGTAGGCTAAGAGTCCCGGAACCTCCCAAATAGCAAATATATTATATCTAGAATCATAGGATCAAAAAATATTGACCTATCTTTTGCCTTTAGATTAGTGAGCTTAGTTGAGCCATAAGGTGACCTTGGTATCAACAAGTACGTTCTTATTCCATTGGTAAGGACTCGGACAGTGGACTACTAGTATATAAAGAGCCGTTAAGCAGTAAGTGGGTAAAGTCTCGATGAGATAGGGTTTAGTAAGAGCACCATTACTAATATCCTAAGATAGATTATAATCAACAAATTCTTGCTTTATGCGGATGCGTCTAATTGTGACAGGATTAGCGTGTCTAGGTCTTAGGAAGAAGTACCGCCTAAGTCTAGGAATGATATGCCCCTTCGAGATAAGACAATCATTGCACTAATAAACAAACCTGCGTTTTATCAGATTATTCATGGTTGATACGTTTTCCTTACATTAGTTCTTGACCGCTTCTCTATCGTTTGTTTGTCTTCTTGTGTGTGTTTATTGCTTTACTTGTCATCAAAACCTTAGGATAGATAACTAAACCCCGTGCCAGTCTCTCAGGCTGAAAACCCCCCTTTTGCATTAGTTTTAGGTTTAACTTAGATAACTAAAATACTGATAGATTAGATATTAACGCTCTCGCTCTTAGTGATCGACACCCTACTTACCACGAAACTCCATCTGACCGGGTACACTGCATGTTAAAGTGTTGTTTTTAGGTATAGTCGGCATAAAATAAATAGTAAAACTTGATACATAAAATACCTACTCACAACGACACATCAAGTTTTTGGCGTCGTTGCCGGGGAGTGAAGTTGTTTAATTTTTATTTATTAGTGTTTTAGTTTAGTTTAGTTTAGATTAATTTGCATATTTGTGTTTTTGTTTTTGTGTGTTTGATTTTTGCATTGTATATTTTGCATATTGTGTGTTTGTGTGCATTATTCACCCTAACTTTCTAAGTCGAATACTGAATACGGCGTATTCAATTTATTAGATACGGCGTATAAATTTTTTTCAAACCAATACAACGTATTCGACTCTATCATCAATACGGCGTATTCAGTTCACTGAATACGGCGTATTAAGCTATTTGACAGTTTTCTTTCCTAGCAAATTTATTACAGGTCACAATGGACTACCCTAAAATTACTATGGAGGAGTATATCAGGCTTGAGGAAGAAAAAGCTCGTAGGCGTGGTAAGGTGTATAACTGGGAAACTGCTACGTATGATAAGATATGGGATAATGAAGACGTTCACGACCTTGGATCTGTTGAAACTGAATTCCCAGCTATAGTCTTTAACGACACATTAACATCTGAAATAGCACTCTCATGTGAGCCTACGGTAAGTTCTCTTAACAGCGATGAAATCGACTTTAGAATATCATTTGACGAATCTGACGATGAAGATTGCACAATAATTTTCGACAAAAATTCATTTTCTTACAAAATAATTTTTGTCAACGATTTAAAAACGGATTCAGAAAATGATAATGATAAAGTTAATATGCCTTTATTTCCGTCACCCGAGCCTACAGTCAGTTATTTTGATGATTTAGACTACTTTAAAGATTTTGAGAATGAATTTCCAGCCATTGTTTACAATGATGCTCCAACGTCTAAATTAGATTTGTTAACTGAACCGATTTTAAGCCCTCAACATATCGATGAATTTAATTTGAAATATGAAACATCATTGTCTGAATGTGATGAAGAGGAACAAAACGTTTTAAGCTTTAATGATTTATTTCCTTTTAACGTAATTTATCCCGATGAATTAAAAACGGATACGGACAATGATAATGATAAAGTCAATATTGAACACTCTTCGGGGGATTTATCTGTCAAACCGTTACCTGATGTAATAAATACCGATGTTGGTGCCTATGCACATGGGTCAAATAAGCTTTTGGAAACAAGTCATGATACATCTAATAAATTTTTCAAAACTGAAACTTTTATCAAGGGATTAAATTTTAATATCATGACTTGGAATCATCTTAACAAAGGGATGTCATTCATTTTCCTAATCAAGAATTTGTATGTGCCATTTGGCATCCCGTTCGACCCCAAATTGTTTTATAAGGATGGGAGTAAATTGGGGCAAGTCTAACTTAAAGACTTTTCTGTAAACAAAAGTGCTTGCCGGGAGACAACCCGGAATGTATTTTCAATTTTTATCGAGTCTGTCTTCCCAGACTGTCTATACGGCGTATCCAAACCCCATGGATACGGCGTATTGATTATCTAGACGTTATCCAGTCTTTATTTTCAGCACAGTCTATACGACGTATTCATTAAATGAATACAGCGTATACAGGTATCAATACGGCGTATCCTGGGGAATGGATACGGCGTATCGACTTCCTGTACAATTTTAGGTATTTATTTCGAGTCTAACCAAACGAATACACGGAGATAGAATTGCATTTGTTTTCTGAGAATTTACACAGGACCTCGTGAAAGAAAAATTGACGATGTTGGTGATGTATTTACAAATCTAGAAATCTTAAAGTGTTGGAGTCTTGAAACTTCAAGACGGCTGTTCAACACACAATCTTGCTCATAAACGCAACTTGGAGAATCTACCGAGCAATTATCAGGGGAGTTTCTCATTCTAATTCTTTTTAAATTTCCATATTTAATGTTTTATATATACAACGAGGACGTTGTATAATTCAAGTGGGGGGATGGAATTAGAATGTTTACTTGTCCTATTTTTCACATTAAAATGCTTAAATTATGCTCAAATTTAAAAAAAATTCAAGCATACTTTTGTGAAATTACATGTTACATAACCTGCACACAATAACCCTTGTTAAATATTGTGAGGATTTAGCCTTTCTGTTTCTAAATGTTTACCCAAATTCCACAAAATATGAGTGTGTCGGTGATGTTGTAGACTTTAGAACTTGGCTTGGTATATCACTCGAGACCGCAATGATAAGTACTATGGATTTAGATGGAGTAACTTGTTTAAATTGGTAAATTTTAGGATTACACCCAAATCGCCTTTACATGTTGCTTATTAACTAACTACACCGGTTAGTTAACCTCCCGTTTAAACCCTTTTCCACTCTCATCTTTAGAGTGATGATCCACTAGAACAACCCGTAGAGCCAATCCTTTAGGAATTTACACCAACTATTTGTTTTGTTACACCCTTACACCTTAATCTAAAGTTTAATTTATAGTTGCTAGCTGCTTAAAGTGTAAAGTTTGTATTTCCCGAGTCTTGTGTCATTTTCTATCTTTGGTGCGGTTGGAAATTTGCACATTGCAAATGGGAATGTATATTAGTAGTCAAAGCTCATGTGATTTTACTACCATCACAATTAATGGTGAGTCCGAAGAACGAAGAACTACCGAAGGAATTATCCGGAATTATTATGATCGTGAAGTTGGTGAAACTACACCGAGATTTGAAGAATAGTTAGCAAAAAAATCAAAAAAATGAGAAAAATACAAAAAGAGTGAGAAAGAAAAGTTTGAAGATAATCGTTTCTCAATTACCGAAGGAATCTTCGATAAAAAGATTCATTCTCTTCATAAAAAATAGGAAGTAGAACCAATAAAGATGTCGTTTTCCATTCATACCTGGAGTTGAATACCCCATTCAAGAATTGTTTTGGATCCAATCCATAGGAATCAATAGAAAAGGCCACGAATGATCAATTATTCGTTGATACATCTTAAAAATCAACGATGTAAAGTATTGTACAAAGTGGAAGATATCGCCACTTGCCTTGCAGAGTACGTAAAGTTTTGGGATGATTGGGAAGTTGACCGTTACGGGAAAACCAACTTAGGTTGTTGTTTTTTATCTATGATCAAGACGTCTGTAAATAGTTGTGTCTTTGTCATAGTAACGGTCGTGAAAAAAGTGTCTAGCAACTTGTATCTTAAGTCTTAATCTATTTATTTCTTGATTTTTATTTAACAACAATTTACTTCCCTTTCACCTGATGATTAGCCGCTGGTTTTACGCGAATGAGGATGTGATCGAGCGTGCATGTCTATTCCATCGTTACGGCCATGTATGCATGTCTCAGCTGCCTCGTTGGTTTATGACTTTTGGTGAAAGTTAGAAGGTTCCTACCCTATATCATTCTTCATCCTAACTGTAACACCCCCAAAAATGTGTCGCAGCGGAAGTGTGTCCGGGGGCGTTACTTCATAATACACAGCGCTAGATACAAGAGAACGACCTCTAAATGTGTCGTTTGAAAAGTAATCTCGTTGATTTCCTTGAAATTGATATAACATTTGTCCCATAATTTGCATCACAATGAAAAGCTTGAAAGCGATACAACGAGATTTGATCATTTGTATATAAGTGGTAATCCATGAATGAAATCTTGTCATTTTAGACTCCAATGCACATCAAGTAAGCCAAGCATCTAATTCACCTGAGAAAAACATGCTTAAAAAGTGTCAACATAAAGTTGGTGAGTTCATAGATTTGTTTAAGTATAAATGTTGAACCAAGGTTCTGTAAAGCGTGTATGACCGTTACAATCCTTGAATGTTCTTCCAAAATGTAAGTATGATTTTTAGAAATCAAAGAGTTGTAAAATATGCATGATCATTTCAATCCCCAAATAGTCACAAAATTTTATGCATGATTGGACCGCAATTGTTTCAAGTATGTATTGCCACTTTATTCAAGGCACAGTAAATATTCATGTGTGTATAAAACAATGATTACAATTACTCTAAGTTCATGAAACCGATGAATATGTACCCCTCGCAGGTGTCCCCTCCAAGAACACCGGGCAGTAATGAATATGTGCCCCTCGCAGGTGTCCCCTCCAAGAACACCGGGCAGTAATGAATATGTGCCCCTCGCAGGTGTCCCCTCCAAGAACACCCGGCAGTAATGAATATGTGCCCCTCGCAGGTGTCCCCTCCAAGAACACCCGGGCATTTACTTGTAGTTATCAGTTCAATCCGCTTAAGCTAATCCGTAATCATTTCAAAAGTAAAGCATGTATTTGAGACCAAAAATAAAGTCAAATAATGTATCCCATAGCGAGCTATGTAAATGAGTATGTAAACCAATTTGTAATCAACCATGTAAATGCATTTGCAAACAAGCATGTTCTCACCCCAAAAATATACGTAAAACAAGTAAAACATGGGGCTATAAACTCACATCGATGTTGAAGAACGATTGGCGGGAATGCGCATATTTAAGCACAGCACAAACGGAAAACCGGAACGGCTCGATCAAGAAGTTGCGGTTTCTTAACGGCTAAGACCCACTAGCCTAGGATAATGTATTTGGGTTTCCCGATGAATGGTTACGTCAACGCGACACGTTGATAAAAGATTTAGATTCCAAGTTGTAATAGTTTGGTGGTTGGTTAAATAAAATAAATCGAAAGATAAACGCAAAGTGTGTAATATATTCCGTATATATTACATATTAAGAATGAACAAGTGTATAATTCATATCGTGAATTATATGACAAAGACAAACACCCAAAAGAATAATACGAAGTGTATATAATACGCGACATGTATTTTATATGAAAATAAAATAAAAGTATATAATACCTTGCAAGTATTATATAAGAACCATGAGAAAAATAATCAAAACAACATAATTCGACACGTTTTCGGAAATCACCAATTTAATTAATAAAGCGTTCTTGCATAAAAATAACCGCACGTTTTAATGTTACGAATCATGTAACCGATGTTTGTAAAGCTTTTACAAAAGTTATGACCTTATCTTCCAGACGAGAATTATAATATTTTTATAATTTAGTATTTCGTTACGACTTTTAACTAAACTAGTTGCCTTGTTGTAAAAGTATAGTTCTCGTTCGTTTAACTGGTTATTGTATAATTATAAATTAAACAATCTTAAAACTATATAACTTAATCCTGTTTCGCTAAACCAAACGTACCCTTATGATGAAACTGCTACACCAAACGCACCTTATTCGGTTTTTGGCCTACCCAAACATACCCTAACTGTGATTCTACGCAACCAAACGCACCCTTATTGATTTATGTCAAACCAAACGCACCTATTTTGGTGTTTCTATCACAACCAAACGCACCCTTGGTGCTTAACTCAGATTCGAACGCACCATTTGGTCGTTTTATGAAACCAAACGCACCCTTTTATGGCTGTTAACAGCAAACCAACCGCACCCTTTCGTTTATCTTAAACCCAAACACCCCTATTCTGTTATAACTTCAACCAAACACACCCTTTGGTAGTTAATGACAGAACCAAACGCACCCTTTACGTTGTTAACCCCACAACCAAAGACTCCTATGGCTGTTAACCCCGAACGCACCCCTCTCGGTGTTCTTGTTAAACCAAACGCACCCTATTCGGTGCTTCTGATGACTCAAACACACTCTATGGGTGTTTTAAGCAAACCAAACGCATCCTATTGTGGTTTTATCAACACCAAACGCACCCTATTCGTGTCTAAGAAAACCAAAAGAACCCCCTTTGGGTCGCTTTTAGACCAAACGCACCCTTGTATGGCTGAGGACAAAACAAAACACACCCTTTTGTGCTTTTATTAAACCAAACGCACCCCTATGCTGAGACAACCAAACGCGCCCTTACTGTTTTAATAATAAAAAGAAACAAACGCACCCTATGGTGGTGCGGCTGTGACGGGGTGGAGGTGAGGATGACGAGGTGATAGTGGTGGTTGTCGTGGAGTTGGTGGCGGTGACGAGGGGGTGGTGGTGCGTGGTAGATGGGGGTGATGTGGGTGGTGATGATGTTGTTAGTGGTGGCAGTGGCTTCGGCTGGTGGTGGGGACGAAGGTGAGGCGCGTGGCGGCGCGTGGTCCCGTAGATCGGATAGATCGGGTGGAGATCTACATATTTTATATTTTTGGGTGGCGGCCGACGGCGGCGGCGGTGATCGGAAAACTCGCCGGAAAAGTTTTCCGGTGGCCGGAATTTTGAGAGGGAGGAGGGAGGAGATGGAGTGTTATGTGTGTGTGTGTGTGTTATTTAATATATAAATTATATATATATATATATATATATTAAAAGTTATAAGAAAAGTGACAAGTGTTTAAAAATTTAGGGTTAGTGTTGTAAATATAACCACAGGGACCATAAGTGTAACTTTTGCAAGATAATGGTTCGAGACTTGTTTGGACTAGTTAATGGTTCGAGACTCGTTTTTATGGGAAAAATAGGTGCGTTTGGTTTGACATTTCGAGAAACAATATCCCCAAAATAAAGTTTAACAAATGGGATGAGATCGCGGGAGAGCTTAGGCTATAGGTGGTGGAATATTGTACTCAGTCTGTTAGTTCGAGATTGAATCAAGTCCATTAGCTCCAAAGTGTAACAAGTCTATTAGTTCCACGAACAGTTCGTGATTGCAAGGATTTGCAACGGCAAAAGTAATATCTTAAGAATGAGATCATGTAGTTCCAAGTGGGGCCTTAAAATTCTGCTGAGTGGTAAGACACGATTGTGTTTCTAGACCTTCTTAACGGATTTCGGTGATTATCGGGCTCGAGTTTATACTCGTTTCATATCGGATACCATTAAGCCCACTCATTTATAATTCATTACTTACATAAAGGAGCGTCCTAATTTATGTAAGTAAGAAATGATAAACTTATGGTTCATTGATTTACAATTTCTTTATTTAACTGAAAAGGCGTCCCAATCCTTTCAAATAAAGAGATTATAAATCATCCTACTTAATAATTTCCGATGCAATATGCGTACTCACATAACCTTCAAGGTGATGGATAACATGACGATGCATATGCTTAAATGAGTATAGGACGAGTGATTATAACTCCTCTTCGGAGACGGAAAGTAAAACAATCAAGTGAGATCGACGTAGAGTTCAAGATAGTTAATGAGTACTCGGTTAGAGTAAATAAGATAAAGGTCTTCATGAACGAGTTACCTTAGCAATTATCGTATCAATCCTCCTATTACAAGTCCCGCCCATACAAGACTTGTAATACTTAGATTCACACATAATTCCATGTAAACCAAATTTGTGACGGGTTTCGTATAAAACGATGACGTATAAGGTTATGTAAAAATTTAGAGACCATTGTTTAACTTACAATGTTTGAGAACGAAGTGAGACCATTGTGCAACTCACAATGTCTAAAAAAAGTAAAATGAGATCATTGTGCAACTCATAATGTCTAAAAAGTAAAATAAGACCATTGTGCAACTCACAATGTCTTAAGAAATGTTCTGGTATTTATATAAATAACTCTTATATAAATAAACATACTATATACGCAAAAGGGATGCAAGTATATGTATGTCATGTAAGCACTTAATGTAACAAGTAATGTAAGCAAGTAGTGTGTATGCACTTTGAAAATGTTTGTTGTGATGCAATGCTTGTGAAAACGGTTATAGGCTAGGGTAAAATATGCAACCGAGTTATCTATAACCAGTGCTCTGATACCAATCTGTAACACCCCCAAAAATGCGTCGCAGCAAAAATATGTTCGGGAGTGTTACTTCATAATACAACAACACCAAATGCAAGAGAACGACCTTAAAATGTGTCGTTTAAAAAGTAATCTCGTTGATTTTCTTGAAATTGATATAACATTTGTCCCATAATTGCATCACAATGAAAAGCTTGAAAGCAATACAACGAGATTTGATCATTTGTATGTAAGTAGAAATCCATGTCGTAACACCTCTAAACACACCCACCATCACAAACAACCACCAAACATTCACTCTATCTTCTATATCTAAAAGTAATATATCTCTCTATATGTGCACAATAATTGCATCACCATGAAAAACTTGATTGTAAAGACTCCAATGCACTTCGAGTAAGCCAAGTATCTATATCACCTGAGAAAAACATGCTTAAAACGGGCCATCTCCGGCCTCCCACATTCTCTCTCCTCAAACAGATCCCCCAACGACCCAGTTCAGCCCCCCAACCAACCAACCCCCGTGAGAGCACACACCACAAATGCGCCTTTAAATATGAATGTAAGGTTTTCAAATGAATGTATTTGTTCAAACTGTGCATCATTTCACATTTCACCAATTAAAGATCCCAAAGATATATAAAGTGAATAAGCATCACATATTTTATGTTCACCAAAAGTACAATCTTATCAATCCCAAAGATTTTATAAAGAATTGCATGACCAATTAATGTCGACTAAAGTAGCAATCTTAATCCTAAAGATTTATAAAAATGCATACCAGTTTAATGTCACCAAAATGCTTCAAGTATGTATTGCCACTTTTATCAAGGCACGATAATATCCATGTGAGTATAAAACAACGATTACAATTACTCTAATTTCAGAAACTCACGTAACTTGTATGAATGGCCGCATTAATTTCAAGGCACAGTAAAAGAGTGTAAAGTACCCATCGTAGGTGTTCCCCTCCAAGAACACCCGTGCAGTAAAAAAGAATAATGTTCCCAACGTGGGGTGTTCCTTCCAAGAACACCCGGGCATTAATGAAAAAAATATGTACCCATCATAGGTTCCCCTGATCCAATGACACCCAGGGCAATTCTGAAAATAATATGTGTAGTGATTGTTGGCGCCGCGCGGGCTCCGCGGCGAGGGGGCCGCGATCGTAATCCGACATGGTATAACGTTCGTTTCGCCAGTGAACTAGTCACCCCCGAACAGGGATAGTCCATATCCAAATAGATCTATCTTATAACATTCGCGCTTACCCTCCGAGTAATTAACAGTTCATGCAACTTAAGCTAATCCATAATCATAAAAGTATAGTATGTGTTTACGTTCAAAAATTTAACCAAGTATTGTATCTCCTCGCGAGTATATAAATGAGTATGTAAACCAAACAGGTAATCAACCATGTAAATGCATTTGTAAACAAGCATGTTCTCACCCCAAAAATATATGTAAAACCAGTAAAACATGGGGCTATAAACTCACCTTGATCAAAGACCACGATCAAATAATCCAAATAAATCACAACCGAATCTGCAACGATCTCGACCACGACCTATAATTATGTCGCTTGATTATAACACGTATTAAGTACGATCAACGATGCGTACATCGTAACGACGAAATCATACATATTTTTATATATATTAAAAATAACCGACAAGCCTCGCGGCAAAGTAGAACGTCATTACGGACAACTTTCGTGTTTTGCCGGAAGGCCGAAACGGACTCGAAAGTGCTCAAATCCTTTAATTAATAACATCTGTACAAGATTTAATATATATATAAAAATAACTTTTTTCTCTAAATGTATATTCCGTTTTCATCACAACCCAAGTTTCTTCGTTATTGGGAGTTAAAAGTCCCGTTTTATATCAAAACGTCCGAAAAATATAATTTGTTATATTTTGTAAACCAAAATCTGACTATTCAAAATCTCGAATCCCGAATCCCGAATCCCAAGTTCCGTTTTTTGGTCAAAATGACCCGTCACAAAAACGCGCCAAAGTCTGTTTTTAGCTCAAAATCCATCTAATATTGCTTATAGATTAGTATAGATCCCGTTTTAATATTTATACATTTTATACTTAGACGTCGCAAGTTTCACTGGATTTCATCACATATAATTTAACTTGATAAAATTAAACGAAATAATCGAATTACTTTTGTGGTGCAAAACCAAACCAAGACCCTTTTCGTGTCAAA
The DNA here is from genome assembly GCA_026074375.1 of Tanacetum coccineum. Taxonomy (NCBI): domain Eukaryota; kingdom Viridiplantae; phylum Streptophyta; class Magnoliopsida; order Asterales; family Asteraceae; genus Tanacetum; species Tanacetum coccineum. The sequence continues at coordinate 28,535 of BQNB010014460.1, forward strand.
CCCAGAAACAAACACCCCTTGCGTTTTCTATTATGCCAAACGCACCCTTATTCCATTTCTGCTACGCCAAACGCACCCTAAATCTGTCTTAAATCCAAACGCACCCTTGTGCGGCTGTTAACAACCAAACGCACCCATTTCGTTGTCAACAACAATCAAACGCACGTAAAACCCTGCTTGGTACACGGCAAACCCACACGCACCCTTGGCTGCGAGACAACACCAATCGCACCCTTGGGTGTAACTCAGCAAACCAAACGCAGCCTCTTGCTGCTGACCCGGACCCCAAACGCACCCCTTTTTGGGTTAAGGCCAACTCGGCACACCCCCCGGCTGTTTCGCAAGCCAACCCAAACACTACACTCCGCATTAACCCACAACTGACGCACCCTGTGGTTGGTACCTAACCGACCACCCCGACGCAAAGCCTTCGCTGTTTTTAACAAAACCAAAATGCCCCTAGTGCCAAACCCTACCCCGAACGCACCCTTTTTCGGTGACAGAAAAACCCAACGCACCCTACCTGTGAACCTGCTAAACCACGCACCCCTTGGTGGTGATAAACCGCGAACCAAACGAACACCCCCTTGATGTTATAACCTTAAACCGAACCCACCCCTTTTGTTTATAACCAACCCAACGCACCTGCTGTGGTGGTTTTAAACCCAACGCACCCTCTTTGGTACTTATAACAAAACCACACGCACCCTTGTCTAAGCCACCGAAAACAACACCCTTGTGTTTTGTTTAACCACAAAAACGGACTCATATACCCTTTTTGGGTTTGCTAGTCAAACCGAAACGCACCCGATTAGTTGTGTCTGCGAGCAAGCAAACCAACGCACCCTTGTGGGTCGTGGTTGTGGTGGCGGTGATGCGTGGGTAGGGACGAAGGGGAGGTGCGTGGCGGCGAGTGGTGTTGGGGATCGGATAGATCGAGCGAAGAGGAGGCTTTTTGGTGCTCGCCGGAAAACTCACCGGAAAAACTTTTACGGTGGTTGTGGTGGTCGCGGTGGCCGGCGGCGACTGCCGGTGTCGGCCTGGCCGGATTTTTATGAAGATGGAGAGAGATAAGGTGTTTGTGTTTATATTTTGGGTTATGGAAATGGAAATAAAAGTTTATAAATAATATAAATATATATATATATATATATATATAAAAATATATTAATATATATATATACAATCTTATAACTATAACATTTAAATAAAATGTACAAGTTTACAAATAGTTTTGGTTCAATTGAAACTTTTTAATGAGTTTTTGAAATAAATAATGGTTTGGGAACTCGTTTGAGTGACTTAACGGATTTTCTAAATACGAAAACTTGCGCCATTGTATTCCAAATTCATTTGTCTTCTGATAAAAATGATTAATTATTTGATAATATTTAATAAATATATTTTATAACATTCATAAAAAATCGTTCTTTATTTGGTGAAAACGGTCTACGTCTCGTTTAAAATTAAAAAAATAGAAATAAATTTTTAACCTGTATTTTGCGTTTATTCAACAAACGTTACTGAATAAATAGTGACTAATTTATTAAATATTTTATTTTAATAAAAATGTAAATTAATTATAATTTAAATTATTTTCTCGTTTCTAAATCTTGCGAGGGCATTTCATCCCACCTTCTGACGTTTTCCGGGTCTCGTCAAAACTAAAAATTGTTCAGGGAATGTCCCGTTTACATCAAATTACTTTAGAAGTCCGAAAAATAAAACGTGATTTAGCCTGCTCGTTTTTATAATAAATCAGAGACCTAGTAATAACATATATCGTCCTTTAAAATATGTTTCGAAAAATTCCGTTACGGCGGTAATCGCTTTTATGTGACAATAAAGACCAAAAGAGATCAAAAAGATCAAAGTCAACCCTAAAAGTAAAGGGTAATACATCCATTCAAAGTTTCAAAAATTCCGAATGTACAGTACCTACCCATAAAGAAATCTCGTCCCGAGATTAAATTTGTGTTATCCGATTGTGTGACCAAGGAAAGACTTAAGGTTTAATAAACTCGTTTCTTAAACAAGACGCTGATAACTTTATTCAGCAAAATTCGGTGTTTCTTCTACCTTCTCCATCTACCAAAAATTTTAGCTAGGTTTGTCCAGGATATTTAATCCATCAAAATGGGTATCTCAAAATATATCATTACAGATCTTATGACTGATATAACCGCGTTATAGGGAAAGTCTCATTATAGTGAAAACCTCAAGAAGAAGGTGTAGTCGCGTGAGTATGTTTGTATAAGTTTCTAAATGTCCGAGGACGGAGTCTCGTTTCTACTATCCGTAATGTTCGATGATTCACATCAACGTGGCTTATGTATGTAAGTAACCAACTTACTTGGCAGTACTAGGATGTATTGCGACCTAAGTCCTCCTACTAATGGCCCGAAATGAATAGTACAACTATATGTTTCGTCGATAGGTGTTTATCTCGTTTAAGGGGAGTTGCATTACCTATTGGATAAAGTTGTATCAGTCGGGACCGCTCCAGGACCCAACAACAGCGACCATAACGTCAATACTATAACAAATGGTGATGGGATGGCCGAGAATAGACATTTCGAGAAACAATATTCCCAGATTAAAGTTTAACAAATGGGAGGAGCTCGCGGAAGAGCTTATGCGATAGACGGTGGATTATGGTACTCAGTCGCTAGTTTAAGGACGAATCAACTCCATTAACTCAAGTGTGTAACAAGTCTGTTAGTTCCACGAACAGTTCGTGATCGCGAGGATTAGCAACGGCAAAAGTAATAACTTAAGAATGAGATAAGGTAGTTCCAAGCGAGGCCTTAAGATGTTTTGAGTATCAAGAACACGATGTGTCTCTAGAGACCTTTTAAAGAATTTCGTGATGATTGAGTTCAAGTTTCTTACTCATCTCATATCGATACCATTAAGAAGCCCACTCATTTATATTCATTACTTACATAATTGAGGCGTCCTAATTTATGGTAATAAGAAATGATAAACTCTATGGTTTCGGGGATTTACAATTTATTTATTTAAATGAAAAGGCGTCCCAATCCTTTCAAATAAAGAGAAGTTATAAATCATTATCCTACTTAATAATTTCGAAGCAAATACGCGTACGACATACCTTCAAGGCGATGGCTGACATGACGATGCATGTGCTCTAATAAGTATAGGACGAGTGCTCCAAACTCGTCTTCGGAGACAGGGAGTAAAACTACCCAAGAATATCGACCTAGAGTTCAAGATAGTTAATGAGTACTCGGTTAGAATAAACAAGGTAAAAGTCTTTATGAACGAGTCAACATAGCAATTATCATATAAATCCTCCTATTACAATCCCAACCACCCCGAAACAAACTTGTAATACTTAGATTTATACATAATCCCATGTAAACAGAACTGTGACGGGTTTTGTTTACATAGTAATTATCATATCAATCCTTATATTACAAGTCCCGCCCATACAAGACTTGTAATACTTAGATTCATACATAATTCCATGTAAACAAAAATTATAACGGTCTTCGTGTAATACTATATTGTATAAAGTTATGAAGAAAATAATATTCTTAGAGACCATTGTTTAACTTACAACGTCTGAGAACGAAGTGAGACCATTGCGCAACTCGTAATGTCTGGCGAGTAGAATGAGACCATTGTGCAACCCACAAGGTCTTAAAAATTATCTTTTATTATATAATAAACTATTATATAAATAACTAGCGATATACGTGAAAGAATGCAAAGCATAATATATATACCATATATATGTATGTCACTAAGCACATAATGCAGCACGAATGTAAGCACAAAGCAAGTAGCTGTATGCACTTTGAAATGTTTGATTTGATGCAATGTTTGTGAAAACGGTTATAGTCTAGGTAAAATATGCAACCTAGTTCTCTATAACCAGTGCTCTGATACCAATCTGTAACACCCCAAAATCACAACGCAACGGAATACCACTTGGGGTCTACTTTTCACAATAAACACGCTAGATCCAAGATTAACGACCTCTAAATTGTCGTATGAAACATAATCTCTTGATTTACTTTAAATTAATATAACAATTTGTCCATGAATTGCATCACCATTGAAAAACATGAATTTTTAAAGACTCAATGCACTTCAAAGTAAGCCAAGTATCTATATCACCTTAGAAAAACATGCATAAAAACGAGTCAACATAAAGTGGTGATTTTATTAGGTTAGTTTAAATATGAATGTAAGTTTCAAATGAATGGATTTGTCCACTGTGACATCACATACCAATGTAAAATCCACAAAGATTTATAAAGTATGACACGACACATTTTATGTCCACCAAAAGTACCAATCAAAACCCAAATATTTATAAAGAAAGCAAGACCAATTTAATGTCAACCAAAAGTACAATCTTATCCCAAAGATTAATAAAGAATGCATTGACCAGATTTAAATTGTCACCAAAAGTTCAATGTATCGTATTTGCCAACTTTTATTCAAAAGGCACGAAAAATATCCATGTGATATAAAACAATGATTTACAATTACTCTAAGTTATTATGAACCAATGCGACGTAGACTGTGAATTATGCCAAATTATAGACAAGCAACAGTAAGAAGTGTACCCATCGTAGGTGTTCCCAATCCAAGAACACCCAGTGCCGTAAAAAAAATGATATTTTACCAGCATTGGTGTTCCCGCCAAGCACACCCGGGCATTAATGAAAATAAAATGTACCACATCATTGTGTCCCCTCCAAGTACACCTGCATTTAAGAAATTAATATTTGTATGTGATTGTTGGCCCCCCGCGGGCGTCAATCCACTCGTAATCCGACATGGTATACACATTCTGTTCCCCATGATAGCTAGTCACACCGAACGGGAAATTTTGGTTTCAATCCCAAATAGATCTATCTTATAACAATCGCCTCTACCCACGCGAGTAATAAACAGTTCATGCAACTTACGCTTATATCCATAATCAGAAAAAATATAGTAAGAGTTTACGTCAAAAAATTTTAACCAGTATTGCATCTCCTCGGAGTATATAAATGAGTATGTAAACCAAAACAGTTAATCACCATTAAAAGCATTTGTAGGAACACAATAAATCATGTTTCTCGTTACTAGCTCACTACCCCAAAAATAAATGTAAATCCAGTAACAACAAGGGGCTATAAACCAACCTTGATGATCAAAGACCACGATCAAATAATCCAAATAAATCACAACCCGAATCTGCAAACGATCCTCGTCCAAACGACCTATAATTATCGTCCTTGATTAAAACACGTATTAAGTACGATCTACCGATGTGAACATCGAAACGAAGAAATCGTACATATTTTTTATATGTATTTACATTACATACATACATGTGAGGATAAATCCACTTGCTCGCCTTTAAAACCTTAAAACCCTTATAATATTAAAGTAAATATAAATTTGATTTTCCGTCCAATCAAAACTTGTCTCGAATATTCACAGAAAGTTACTATTTTTAGACTCTCCCGTTTTTTAGAACAAACAATGGTCTTAAAAAATAATAATTGAAATAATAATTAACCGAACCATATTTTATTTATCAACAACAAAATCGTACTCATAAGTGTAATTATATTAATTAAAAATATCCGTATTGACTTTTACCGTTGACCTTTAGTTTTGACCCGCTATAATTTAATTTTAAAAACCGACAAGCCTCGCGCAAAGTAAAACGTCCAATTCGACAACATTCCGATGTTTCGCCGAAAGGCCGATACGGACTCAAATGCTCAAATCCATTCATTAAGTACAATCTGTACAATTTAATATATATTAAGAAATAACCTATTTTTCCTAAAAAAGTGTATATTCCGATTCACACCACACCCACCCCATTTCTTCGTTATTGGGAGTTAAAAATTCCCTTTTTATTATCAAAACTACCGTAATAAAATTTGTTATATTTTTAAACCAAAATTTGACTATTCAAAATCTCGAATTCCCCCCGATCCCAATTCCGTTTTCTGGTCAAAATACCGTCCCAAAACAAACGCGCCAAAGACTTTTTTTTAAGCTCAAAAACTCATCTAATATTGCTTAATAGATTAAGTATAAAATCCGTTTTAATATTTATTACATTTTATACTTGACGCCGCAAGGTTCACTGGGATTTCATCATAAAAAATTAACTTGATAAAATTAAAACGAAATAATCGAATTATTTGTGGTGCAAAATCAAACGCACCCTTATTCCATTTCTTCTACGCCAAACGCACCCTAAATCTGTCTTAAATCCAAACGCACCCTTGTGCGGCTGTTAACAACCAAACGCACCCATTTCGTTGTCAACAACAATCAAACGCACCCTGCCTGGTACACGGCAAACCCACACGCACCCTTGGCGGCGAGACAACACCAATCGCACCCTTGGGTGTAACTCAGCAAACCAAACGCAGCCTCTTGCTGCTGACCCGGACCCCAAACGCACCCCTTTTTGGGTTTAAGGCCAACTCGGCACACCCCCCGGCTGTTTCGCAGCCAACCCAAACACCCCGACTGTTAACCCACAACCCGACGCACCCTTGTGGTTGGTACCACCAACCCGACATAGCCCTCGACTGTTTTAACAAAACCAAAACGCACCCTAGGTGCAAACCCTACCCCGAACGCACCCTTTTCGGTGACAGAAAAATCAACGCACCCTACCTGTGAACCTGCTAAACCACCACAAACCCCTTGGTGGTGATAAACCGCGAACCAAACGAACACCCCCTTGATGTTATAACCTTAAACCGAACCCACCCCTTTTGTTCATAACCAACCCAACGCACCTGTTTGGTGTTTTAAAACAAAAACCCACTCACCATCTTTGGGCGCATAAAAAAAAACCACAAACGCACCCTTTTGCTAAGCCAACCGAACAACAACCCTTGTGTTGTTTAACCACAAAAACGACCACCCTTTTTTAGGGTTTTCTGTCAAACCGAACAGCACCCTGTTTGTTTCACTGAGACAAGAACAAACCAACGCACCCTTATGGGTCATGGTTGTGGTGGCGGTGATGCGTGGGTAAGGACGAAGGGGAGGTGCGTGGCGGCGAGTGGTGTTGGGGATCAGATAGATCGAGCGAAGAGGAGGCTTTTTTTGGTGCTCGCCGGAAAACTCACCGAAAAACTTTTCCGGCGGTGGTTGGTGGTGGCCGGCGGTGGCCAGATTTTATGAGAGAGAGGAGAGAGATAAAGGTGTGTGTGTGTTTATATGTTATGAAATGAAATAAAAGTTATATATTTTTATATATATATTAAACTTTTAAATAAAAGTGTCAAGTTACAAATAGTTTAGGGTTCATTTTGTAACTTTTATAATTAGTTTTTGATAATTATCGTACGGACTCGTTTGAGGCCTTAAACTTATGTTTTCAAAATACGAAACTTGCGTCATTGTTTTCCAAATCATTTTTCTGATAAAAATGAGTATTTATTTGATAATATTTAATAAATATTTTTATAACATTTATAAAAATGTTCGTTATTTATTTGGTGAACCGGTTACGTCTCGTTCAAAAGTAAAAATAGCAATAAATTTTTAGCCCGTATATTTACGTTATCAACAAACGTTACTAAATAAAATGGTGACTAATTTATTAAATATTTTTATTTAATAAAAAGTGTAAATGTATTATAATTTAATTATTTTCTCGTTTCTAAATCTTGCGAGGGCATTTCAGTCATCACCTTCTGACTGTTTTCGGGTCTCGGTCAAAACTAAAAAGTTGTCAGAATGTCGTTTTACAATCAAATAGCTTTAAGAGTCCGAAAAAAAAAATATGTTATTTAGCTGCTCGTTTTTGATAAATCAACCTAGGAATAACATATATCTCCTTTAAATATGTTCCGAAAAATTAAACCGGTTACGCGGTAATCGCTTTTATGGAGGACAATAAAAGACCAAAAGTCAAAAAGTCAAGTCAGACCCTAAAAGTCAAAGGGTAAAATCGCTCATTCAATAGTTTCTAAAATTTTCCCCACCTTTCCCCTGGATGTTACACAAGATCACAAGGAAGATGCATAAGGACTCTTGTTCTAAACATTGAACTTGTTGTGTTAACACAAGTGTATTTTTTAAAGTTGTTCCCCTAATGAGATTTAATTATTGAAACTCTTGTGGCTCATCGACTAAATTTGAGCACTTTGGTTTTAGTAATCGAGGCTGTAGTCCGACTGCCACCTTTTCAATATCAACAATCTCGGCGTGAAATGTCAATAGATAACGTGTGTATCTCTATGAAAAATGAGACAAGTCTCTTTTGAGAGAAACTCAAATGGCTGGGAAGGGTTGTGCATTGCATCACTGGGTACATGATGACTTTCTTCAATACCAGACATCATCTTGGTGATATCCGATAGTATATGTATTGACTCGGTTTCTGCCTAAAGTGTGTAGAGGGCTTCTTTCTTTTCACCCTTTATCTATACATTTCTTTTTCATTCTTCAACCCGTTCAATGTTTACCAAGACGACATCACTACCACCATGTTGTGATTGTTCTGGTGATAACGTATGTCTTAGTTTATATTTTTCCCTTATTATCATTCATCTCTAATCATACCTAAGGACTTCTAATCTAACTATGGAATGTCCATGGGTAGATCCCTCCTCTTCTGGTTGGATCGTAGGACTTATACCTAACCTTAACCACCTTATGACTTCATCGAGGTCGTGAGTTAATTGGTTGTTAGGTATAGTGATCGTAACCATAAAACCATTGAAAATCAATCAAAGTGTTTGATAAAAATGAAGACATTTTAACACTTTAAGAGTTTCATTCTTTTGAAATAACCCATACACATGTGCATCGAGATTCGAAATTGTTTCGCACGTGTGGGTAGAAGTTGTGCACTTAGAGTCATGAAGATCACATTCTTTTATATCATATTTTAATCACATTTTCTTCCCTTATCGAAAATAATAAATATTTTAGTATTTTAGATACCAATTGATTAAAATTTGAGACATGAAAAGTTTCATGGGGAGAAAAAGGATACTACAAAGTTGCATGAATTAGTGGAACTTTTTCTGATTGCTCCTCTTCAATAATATATGGGTGATACCAATTAGTGAAAGATTTGACACCACAAGAAAAAAATTATATGACACCACATATATGTTGAAGGTGGAGTTAGATGCCTTGGTTAGACTACACAAAGTATGAGTTACCAACTGCATAACTGTTTATCAGTGAATGACGTTATCCCAAAGATACACGCAAGAGTATTCAAGAATAACCCTAGGTGAACATGGGCTGAAGATATGAGCACGCAATTTGAAATGACATTGATAAGGTCTTGAAAAATTTGAGCTTCGTCTCTACGTGTATTTGACATTAAAGTAGCACATTTTAAATCTAGTGAATGTTTTAGATACATAAAAATGACATTTATGAGATGTATCCAGCAACATGAAAAGGCTTTTAGTTTTAAAAGCTCCCCCTCATAAATTGATTTACATAAATGTGATATTTTGAGTATAATTTTGAGAAATTATTTGAGGAGGGGAGTGTTGAACACACAATTTAAAGAATACCACAAATAGCATACCATATATTAACAAGATACCACAAATTGTATCATCAGAAAGAATTTTGACATTTAAAGTTCTTTTTTTTAAATTGTGTTCAATTATTTTAAAAACCACATGATAGAAGACTTTTCTTCTATTTTTAGAGTAAGCGCACTAAAACGTACACTTTCCTATGACATTCGGGACCAGGTTACAGTGTTAAGTAACTGTAAGCCATTATAAAATTTGAAATGACATGTTTTAAAACATTTGAACTCCTGCTCGAACTTCATTTACACACCCGTGTCAATGTTAATCGACATTTCTAGGTACGTAAATGTTATCGATTACAAGAGACATGTCGAGAAGATTCTTTTTTGGTATTTTAGAAATTTTCTAATTTTAAATTTTGTTTTTGAAGATTTTATATTTTTGTATTTTCTTTTCTTAGTTTTATATTTTTGTATTTGATTTTTGAATAATGATATACAAGTTCGATGTTTGATAGGTCAAGCAGATTCATTTGTCAGAGTTTCCAGTTCTGCTGGAGTCAAACATCTCATACCAAGTTGTCTGACGAATCCATAAACCTTCTTTTCAAAGAGCTTTAGTGAACAGGTCAGCTAACTAATATTCAGTTCCAACAAAGAATAGTTCTATAATACCCCTTTCAACATGTTCCTTGATAACGTGATATCTAACATCAATGAGCTTTGTACGAGAATGCTAGACTGGATTGCACGAGATGGCTATGGCTGCCTTTGAATCATAATACATAGGTATGTTTTTAAAGTGAAAGCCATAATCTGTGAGTTGAGTTCGCATCCAGAGAACTTAAGCACAACACGTAGATAAAGACACATACTCAGCTTTTGCTGCAGACATTGAAGTGCAGTCCTCCTTCTTGGATGACCAGCTAACTAGCTTATCACCTTTTAGAAATTGTATACCACTAGATATGCTTTTACGTGTATCAAGACAGCCCGTGTAATCCGAATCTAAAAAGCAGTTAGTTCAAAACCGATGTCCTTCAGATACCAGAGTCCCATGTGAATGGTATTCTTAAGCAATTGAAAGATCTATTTAACCTCCTTGAGGTGCTTCTCACTTAGTCTCGCCTGATATCGAGCACAATAACATGTTGCATGTATAATATCTGGTATACTTGATGTTAAGTACATGAGTGCCCAGACCATGCTACAATATTTCGTTTGGTCAACGGGAGTTCCACTAAAGTTAGAATTTAGGGGTTTAGTAGCCATTGGTGTACCAATGCTATCGCATAAGGTCATACCATGCTTTTTAAGTATCCCTTGAGCATACTTAGCTTGGTTAATAAAGATACCACGTAAGGATTGGTGAATCTAAATTCCTAGAAAGAATTTCAGCTCCCCCATCATAAATATTTCAAACTTGTTGTGCATTAGTTTTTCAAACTTCTTAGAAAGTTTTAGGTTCATAGAACCAAAAATGATATCATCAATGTAAATCTGCACAAGCAATGTGTCATCCCCATGTTTTGTAAGGAACCTGAGTTGGTTCATAGAAACTTTAGAAAAACCTTTAAGGAAATCAGGAAGTTGGAATTTCACTCGTACCACGCCCATAGAGAGCTGCTGAGGCCATACAATGCCTTCTTAATACGATAGACTTTGTCATAATGATGTGGATCAACAAATCCATCTGGCTAATTAACGTACACTTCCATCCTTCAAGGTCCGATAAAAAGTTAGCTTTGACATCCATTTGATAACATAAAAAACATTTGTGTGCAACATAACGCAAACGAATACCTAACTTCTGCTTCCAACCGAGCAACCGGTGCAAAGACTCTTCGAAATCAATTTCTTTCTTCTTCTGCCTGACTATATCCCTTAGCTACAAGACTTGCTTTGTTTCGGATTTCAGTATTCTCCTCATCACGTTTGTTCTTCCGGAGCCATTTCATGTTGATGATATTTTTGCATAATGGTTTGTCGATAAATTCCCATACATCTAGTCGTTCAAACTGGTGGAGTTCTTCCTGCATTGCTTCTATCCATGCATTATTCACCATGGCTTCTTTGATGTTTGCTTGGATTTATGTGTTGACTCACAGTGAAGTGTCAAACATATAAGATCTCGCCATCATGTTTCTCTAGCTTCATCTTGTTCAAAACTGACTGTGAAAGGATTTCCAATGACTTGTTCTAAAGTATGATCTCTTATCCAATGTTGTTCAGAGGGGTGTATTTGGTAGAATGCATGCATGTTTGACGTAAAAACATTACTAGTAGGATGATTAATTCTTTTTTGAATTTTTATTTGATTTTATTTTTTTGTTTGATTTTTTTTTTATTATTATCAACATTGAATTATATATTATTATAATTTTTATAATTTTATATGTATTATTTTTTTTAGATTTTTTTGTTTATTTTTTTTTTAAATTTTTTTTTTTTTAATGATTCATTATTATTTTTTTTATTATTTTAAATTTTTGTGATTTTTTAATTTGATTTATATTTTTTTCTTATTTTTTTTTTTTTATTATTTTTATCTAGTTTTATTTTTTATTTTTGTATTTTTTTATTTTTCTATAATTTATTTTATGTTTTTACTGATAATATTATTATTAATTTTATTTTATCATGTTTTTTGTTAACAAAATTAACAAAAGAAATCAAAATTATATCGTAATAATTAAAAAAACATAATAATACTTAAATAATAAAAAAAGCATACAACAAAAAAAATTTATTAAATAAAAAATCATATTCACCCCACTTCGTGTGACGATGCACAAAAAATGTTGAAAAAATCATCTTTATTAACCAATACATTTTTTGCTTGATCAATGTTCTCTGTAGTCGTGATAGGTGGTGCTTGAGTTATAGGTTCAGGTGTTGTTTGAATATCCAAATTGAGTTGTATCAGCAGTCAACGGTTGTTGAAGTAGATTAGAGTTAGTGATTGATTGGTATTTATTATCAGATGCATCAGCAGTAGTAACAGCAGAAGACCTCGATACAACTGTAGTAGCTTCATTGAAAAATTCATCGAACATCAGATTAAATAGCATATCTAACTCATTAAGTGACGTTGTGACTGTCTCATATGCTAGTGAAACATTTTCTTAACATTGTGGATCGGGACTTAAACTACATGTTTCAAGTCGGACATTATGAAGCGGGGTCAGAGCTGACGTGATTTGACGTCATTTGAAGCTATTCGTCAAAGTTGACATGAATGGTTTCAACTATCAATCTTGTTCTCTTGTTATATACTCTGTAACCTTTTGACTGAGTAGAATATCCCACAAAAATACATGCATCGCCTTTTTCTTTCATCTTGTCAAGATTCTCACCATCTTGACAATTGTTCATAAGGAGCCAAAGAGTGAAGAATTTACAGTTAGGGTTTTCTTCCATTCATGATGTGGTAAGGTGTTTGCTAATGTTGAGGGATTACAAGTGAACGGTTTTAAGTAAAACATGTTGTTGCAATTTCTTTAGCCCAAAAGAACCAATGAATTTTAGCGGCGCTTAGCATTGTTCGAGCAGCCTCAACAAGAGTATGGTTTGTTGATCCCACTTTAATAGATCGAATTGGCTAGAGCATGTATGAGGTTGCCATGTAGTTGACAAACCTTGCACCTCTTAACAAATGTTGCTGAATCTATCTCCATAGTTGGCCAATCGTACCCCAGGGTCATCAGGTGATCATATATCTTTGCGCCGCCAATATGTCCTAGGGGCATTGTCGGTCGGCAAATCAAGTGAAGTTTCTACGGAACTCTTTCAGAAAGCACATTTGTATGTAAGACATAATACAGATGAAATTGTACCGTATATCGACTAAGTATTATTGATCCCACTTCAATAGATTGAATTCCTTAAGCTTGTTTAAGGTTTAGTTGTATTAGATAAATCTAAGTATCTATAATCTTTTCCATAATCAAATAACTTAATACATATCATATAAGCAGTACTAACTAACAAACAATAATAACTTATTAACTAGCAGTACTAACTAACAAACAGTACTAATATTCAATAGCAGTAGTAACTATGTACTAGCAGTAGTAAACACTTAGCATATTTTCTTTGAAGTTCATGAGCAGCACTAAATTCAGCTAAGCAGCATTAACACAAACATGAGCAACAGTAATTCAAACAACATCAAGAAGACTTTTAATCCTAACAATCCTTCTCTAAACTTGATATTCTTCTTCAAAATCATCAAGTTTCTTCATATAAAGCTTCATCAACACCAGGAGGATGCTTCCAAATACTTCTTTACTTCTTAAGCTGTTTTATGATGAATTTAAGAAGCGGATAAGCCATTCACTTTCATAATCAATTATAAGCTTCTTTTCCAACATCATTGAAAGTGTAAGTGGTGCAAGGGGATACTTCATCTCTACCAACATATAAATCTGCATATGTTGCATCCTCAAGGAATGTACTCCACATGAGTCATATAGCTTCTAATCTAACACTTTGTATTCTTGTTGATTCCTCCATAATTTATCTTCTACATGTGGTTCAAACATTGTTTTCAAATCACCCTATAACAACAAATCCAAGTCATCCACTGGTCTTGTTGACTCATATTTAGCTTTTACCAACTTGTACAAATCTTCCAAATCTTCCTTGTCAAAAATTTAAAGCATTTGACTAAAGAACATGTACATTTGAGACTTTCCATCAGCTCTCATTATTTGATAATAACTTTTCTTCCTTCTTTATAAATCTTCTAGCCAAAAATACTTAGAGACTTAACAGCTAAAGGTATAACATCAATTGCTACTTCATCTTCATCTAGAATGATTTTCATTAACTGTTTAAGCTATGTTGTTTCTTTGTCATCTTCCACCTTTTGCTTCTTTGTAATCTCTTGTACCAGCTCTGTTC
>BQNB010014460.1:44267-75079 GCA_026074375.1 Tanacetum coccineum
ACTTATTAACACTTTTGGCCACTTTATGCTTAATTGTATGTGACTAAATATACAAAAAAACATGCTTTGTTTGGTTGTACAATGTTTACGGTCACCAAATTTGTACCTAATTAGTCACACAAAAACGTAGATATGGACACTAACTCGAAAACGTGACCGTAGGTGACATACGGCCGCGCGACCTTTTGTCACACACAAGAATTTTCGAATGTGTGACTATATGTATATCATCACACATTTTTGGTGTGACCAAATCCAATTTTTGTACTAGTGAGAGTCGGCATAAACTATAGTTTTTATTCCGGTTCCTTTCGGATACCATAATCCTAAGTGACTAGTACCTCTAATATACCTAAATATACGCTTTACGGCTTCTAAACGAGTATTCTTAGGATTCTCATGGAAACGAGCACATAAGCAAACACTAAACATAATATTGGGCCTAGTTACAGTTAAATAAAGTAAACTACCAATCATACCTCGATATTTAGAGTTATCTACGGAGTCGGCTTCATCGTCCTTGGTGAGCTTGATCTCCGTTGACATCGGAGTCTTGGTTGGTTTGGAATCTTCCAATCCAGACTTCTTTAACATCTCTTTGATGTACTTGGATTGATTGAAAAATGTTTCGTCTTCCACTTGTTTGATTTGAAGACCTAAGAAGAAGTTCAACTCGCCCATCATACTCATCTCAAACTCGTCGTCGTGCATGATTTTCGCAAAATCATCACACAAGTTTTGACACATGGAACCAAATATAATGTCGTCGACATATATTTAAACAATAATAAGATGTGACTTTGATTTCTTAGTAAAAAGTGTGTTATCGACCATTCCCATTGAGTACTCGTGTTTTATCAAAAATGCTTTCAGTCTATCATACCAAGCTTTAGGAGCTTGCTTAAGACCATATAAAGCCTTCTTAAGTTTATAAACATAGTTTGGTTTTTGAAAATCAATAAACTCAGAGGTTGAGCAACATAAACCTCTTCGTTTATAAAACCGTTTAAAAAAACACTTTTTACATCTATTTAATATAATTTAAAATCATTTGCATAAGCAATAGTAAGAAGTATTCTAATTGACTCTAACCTAGCTACCGGAGCATATGTTTCATTGTAATCTATACCTTCTTGTTGATTATAACCTTATGCTACCAATCTAGCCCTGTTTCTAGATACAATACCATTTTCATCTAATTTGTTTCTAAAGACCCATTATGTTCCTATGACGGATTGACTTATAGGTAAAGGGACTAATTCCCAAACGTTATTAGCTATGAATTGATGTAGTTCTTCTTGCATAGCTACAACCCAACTTTTATCTTTTAATGCTTCATTGACATTTTTGGGTTCTATTGTAGATATAAAACAAAAAAAACTACTATGATTTTGGGCTTGAGATCTTAAAGTTCTTTGATTAAGATTTCCTATGACTTGATCTAGTGGATGGTTTTTGGACTCTTTAATGTTAACGATTTCTTCAACTTCCATTGACTCATCTTCTTCATTATTAGTATTTACTACTTTGGTATTTTTTTATAATGGCTTCTTCTTCACCAACATTATCATCAACCAATGGTGATAATTTGGTAGGAGGAGGACTTTCATCGAATGTCACGTTGAGTGATTCTTTGACTTTCATTGTGTTTTTTTAATACCACATAAGCTTTGCTATTTTGATAATATCCTAGAAAAACACCTTCGTATGACTTTAGGTCAAACTTGGTTAGATGGTCTTTAGTATTCAAGATGAAGCACTTGCTTCCAAATACTTTAAAATATTCCAAAGAAGGTTTCCTACCTCTGAATATTTCATAAAGAGTTTTTGCTAGTATTGATCGAATTAATATTCTATTTAATATATAAGTTGACGTATCAACGACATTACACCAAAACTTTTGTGGAATGGATTGTTCATTAAGCATGGTCCTAGACATCTCTTGTAAGGTCCTGTTCTTTCTTTCTACTACCCCATTTGATTGTGGAGTACGTGGAGCCGAGAAGTTATGAGTAATGCCTAGTGCATCACAATAAGCTCTGAATTGTACTTTATTATCAAATTCTCGACCATGATCCATTCTAACGGCTATTATAGAACTACCTAGTTGGTTTTAAATTTTCTTACTTAATATTTCAAACTTCTTGAAGGTTTCATTTTTAGTCTTTAGAAATCTAGTTCATGTATACCTAGAATAATCATCTATTACAACTAAGGTGTATAAATTACCTCCATAGCTTTTAATTGTCGACGGACCAAATAAGTCCATATGTAATAGTTCTAAACATCTTTTAGTGGAAACTATATTTTTAGCTTTATGACTTGTATGAGCTTGCTTCCTAATTTTACAAGCATCACAAAAATGTTTATCATATTTTAGTTTAGGTAAGTTTCTAACTAATTCTTTAGATGACAACGATTGAATTAAACGCATATTTGCGTGACCAAGTATTCTATGCCATAAGGTAGAGTTATCCACTACCGTAGCGAGACATAATTTGTCTTGAGACTTATTTCCTAATTTCATTACGTACAAACCATTTGTCCTAATCCCGTTTATTATAATTTTACCATCTTTAATTATTTTACTACCATCTTCGGTGAATAATACTTGACACTTATTGTCATAAATTTGACTGACGCTAAGTAAATTGAATGCTAAGTTATCTACGTGTTCTACATTAAATATAGTGAGAGAGTCATTTGAGATCGTACCTTGGCTTATGATCTTTCCTTTTAAGTTACTTCCAAAACAACATTACTTCCATCGTATGCTTTATAGGTATAGAATAAACTCTTGTTACCGGTCATATGTTTGGAGAAACCACTATCTTTGATCCACTTATCCGGTTCCAAGCATGTTCTCAAGCATACCTCATTTGACGATTGAGCCATGAGACAAGTTTCGTTGTTGGTTTTGTCTTCGGCATCATTCTCGCTATCGCTCTAAGAACCTCCAATGAAAGCCTTTTGAGCTTTATTGCGAGATGTTTTTGGACAATCGCCAATGAGATGACTTGGATCACCGCACCTAAAACATTTCCGGTCACTCTTTCCTTTCTTCTCATCTCTTTGTCGAAGTGACTTCCTTTCTTCTCTTGGTTGCCGAACAAATTTACCCTTTCTTCTAAAGAACTTTTTAAAGTTCCTTACGGCCATAGCATATTCTTTGTCATCGCTTTCGGATGTCAAAGTTTCATCATCACTAGACTCTTTCTTAGCTTTCAAGGTGATGGACTTAATTCGTTCCTTTTTGCCTTTATAAATTTCGGAATCTTTTTCCATGACAACTTCATGTACTTTTAGATTTCCAATAAGCTCGTCTAGAGCTAGTGATGACAAATCTTTCGATTCTTCAATTGCCGTGACCTTTGCTCTCCATTTAGGATGTAGAGCCCTAAGAAACTTCAAAACATAGTTCTTGCTAGAGAAACCTTCATCAAGAGCTTTAAGACTAGTAATAATAGTGTTAAATCTAGCAAAACCGCTATAAATAGATTCTTCTTCAAGGATAGTAAATTGTTCATATTGTTGAACAATAAGATTAATTTTATTATCATTTACTTGGCCATTACCTTGATGTGTGATTAACAACGATTGCCAAATATCTTTAGCCGTTTTACACATAAAAATTCTTTCGTATTCCTTTTTAGGTAAAGCATTGTAAAGAACCATTTTAGCTTCATTATTTTTAGCAAGTTTCTTTTTAAGATCATCGGATTGTTCTTCAAAAGGAACAACCTCTAAAATTTGGGTAACTTCGTTTTTGGCAAGCGGTAGAAAATCACCATTCAAGATAATATGCCAAAGATCTAAATCTTTTGCTTTCACATAAGTTTCAAATCTATTTTTCCAATAAATAAAATGATCACTTTCAAAAAGAGGTGGTCTTTGCATAGATTGCCCTTCTAGATATTTATCCGAATCCATAGATCGATTCAAGCTTTAATGTACAATATACGTTAAAGATCTTGGGTGACCTTGGCTTCTGATACCAATTGTGGAAACTAGAAGGGGGGTTGAATAGTTTTTACCGTTTTAAAATTAAAACTTAGATTGTCGACTTATGTGAATTCAAGAGATATACACAAGTGTATATGATAGCGATGCAATAAGTAAATAAATAATCTACGAAATATAAACAAGTAAAGATAAGAAAGATCAAACCGATGACACAATGATTTATAGTGGTTCGGCTACGAAGCTCCTCTTCGCCCTACTCCACTCCCCAAGTACCCAACTTGAGAGTTATCTTCACTATGTCAACAAGCTCCCTTTAGGCGGAGAAAACCGTACACGTCGCTTACACTTTTTCTGGTACTAAGCTAAATACCGAGTTCTACTTCGAGATAGAACCAATCTAACACACTATGTATTTTGAGGCCTAAATACTAACCTATCATACACATATGATACACACAACACACAACACAAGATATACAAGATGAATGATTATCACAAACGTGATGACACAACTAAACTATTAACACTTGAAGCTTGACGTTTTCTTGAGTGTTCTTCACTAAAGAGTGGAATGAGTTGATCACTTGTAATGGATTATGTAACAAGTATAATGATCAAAGAATATAAAAGATAAAATATATGTGAGAAAAATATTTGTCAAGATTTGTTTAAAATGAAAGAATGAGGTTGGTATTTATAGGCAACCTTTTGAAATTCAAATTTGTCCCAGGGGAACAAGATGTGCGACCCACGGATCCCCCATCTCCTGGATCCGTCCAGTGCTTTTGGTGGATCCGTGGGTGGAGTTGGGACAAAAATTTGGGACAAAAATTATCATTTTGTGATTAACCCCAAATCTATACAAAATATTGTTTTGTACTTATTAAAACTTGTTTAATAGATTCTTCTAGAAGAAAAATATTTCTAATCATCAATAAAGAAAGATTTTCTAGATTTGGGAAGATTTGGAAAGATTTAGAAAGATTGTTTTCGCTTATGGTTAATCTTATTTTGTCTTACATGATTAATATAACTAGCTTATAATTAATCATGTGTTAGCTTAAATCATTTGATTAGAAAAGATTTATACAAATGATAATATTTTTCTTTGATCATTAATTATGTTCAATAATGCCATATAACCTTAAGTGATTTGTCGGTGTCAAGTAAACTTTTTGACTAAATAACTTGTTTACGTAAACCTTTACGTAGTATGACATTATATTTGTTATTATCAAAATATGAAGATCATTAAATATAAATATTGTTTTTGAGCGAATATTTGTATTAACAGAAGCCATTTGAATGGCAGTTTTGTACAAATTTTTACAGTTTTTTCAGTTTCAACAAGTTTTGTTTAGTACAAATTTATGGTTTAAATTGCTTTATAAACTGATCTTTTTGGTTTATGGGTTCAAGATCAGACAACACTAAAGCCAAGACAGCCAAGACAATGGTTTAAGGGTTCAAGAAGATAATGACAGTTTTGTTCTATGGGAACACAACCCATGAATTATTAGGCTTGCTTTTTTTACTACACTTTTATAGTCAGCATACATATGCAGACAACAAACTTAACTACCAAAGTAATAACATGGGTAAAAACACCAACGGGCTTGTGTCCCAATGGTACCGTCATGATGTGTGAGAAGCTCCCTGACCAAATGATTGTGGATTCAAATCATGCTTAGGACATGTGAGATAGATTTGTGGTGTAATATTGTTAGATAGTTAAAAATTGCCTTGATAAAAAAATAAAAATAACATGGGTAAAAACATGAGAGGAAAATTGATAATTCATCTGCATAGATTGTTGGTATCACATGGTAGGGTACAAAGGGTATCATTGTCATACAAAATAAGAAACCATTGTCTGCAAGCCTTATCCTTCTTCCATATCTTCACAAAAGATAGTTTTAAGTAACCACTTCTACACAAACTGAATTGTTCAAATACATAAACTAAAATCATCATTCAACATCAAATGCTTTTTCTAAAGTAGATCTAGTACCATGCTCATCAAACTTGAAGTTTTTCATCTTCTGATTAAAGATTCTTTCAGATTTGCCTCTGTTCTTGTGAAAAAATCTCATCTGATTTGGATCTGGAGCTGGCTTGGATTTCTTAGATCCGGTATGTTTTAGGTTTTCTGCAAGTGTGCTTTCTTGTGTAGGTAAGTCTGTTCCAACAACTACATCTTCTTTGTCATGGGCCATCTCTTATTTGCCATGGGTCATCTCTTGTGGCATACCTTACATATCATCAGGTTCTTTGAATAAATCATCACCAAAATGGCTTATGGCTTCTTCATGATCAAATTCACTAGTATAGTCCTCCCAAAACCAGCTAGCCTGCTCATCTCATCCTACATCTTTCTTATCCTTCCATGCTCTTCCTTATTTTTAATTTATTCTTTTTTCATCTCATGCACAGCCTCCATATCCATTTTGAATTGATACTCCTAGATAGATTAATAAATGGTTACATGGGTCATAATGTTGCATAAATTTTGATAAAAGTGAAAATTTGTTAAGTTGGCACATTACCTCATCAGATTCATCCCTCAACCCTTGTATGAAACCATTTCTGCTTATAGAATTACCTTTTTTGCTTGAACCTCTACCTCTCTTTCTTACACCACCCCTAGAACTAACTATGCTGCTAGAACCATCGCTAGAACCACCTCTGCTGATAAAACCACCCCTTTTGGTGGTAGGTTTGCCATTTTTTAGGAACCAAAGGACATTTTACTTTGGTTTTTCTTGTTGAAGCATATGCTTGACTACATGCTCTAAGTTTTGAACTAGGTGTAGCAGGTGGTGGCATAGTGTATGAACCAGATGGTTCATTAGATGTAGGTGGTGGCATAATGTTTAAAATAAATGGTGTATGAGTTAGGGGTGGCATACTGCTAGATGGGGCCTCAGAAAACACAACACCTTTTGATTTCAAATAGACAGGTTTTGGTATTTTTGGATTAGTGCATCTTTTCTTGTTGTGTTTTGTTTCCTAACACTTGTGGCAATGCATAACTCTACCCACCCTAGTAACTACATAATCATCTCCTTCTGTTGGATGTCTAATTCTTCTTTTTCTTGGCCCCCATGCATCTTTCTCTCAACAAGAGGTAATGGTGGTGGTTGACTAGTTGGTTTTCAAAACTTTAGTCCATAGACAGGTTTGATTGACAACTAATAGTTACATTGAGAATACCATTCATTAATTCCCAAATCTAGATTCATCTTCATGTGCATATACCCAGTCATGACATGAACACATGGTATCCCACTTAACTGCCACATATCCCAGACACATTTCATGGTGTGTAGGTTAACACTAAAAGACTGGTCTCCTCTTCTCACCTTCACCTTTATGAATGCACTTGCATAAACTAACCAATGCCTGTGTGCAACAATAAGTGTGTTAAATAAAAGTCAAAGTGATATAATATCCGTTGAATCCTTTTATTGTATTCCATTTGTCTTCTAATTGATGGTGTAATTGAGTCCTTATTTTCAAAAGCTAGTTTGTTCATGCACCACATCCTTTGCATCAGATAAACCCTAATGTCCTCCAACATGGTTATAATTGGTTTGCATCTAGCTCTAAAATCCTTGAGTTAAAACTCTCTGAAATCCCATTGTCAAAAGTTGCACTACATCTGCCTGTCTCAATATATGCCCTACATCATGAATTGGGATTCCTTTCCACCAACCATTCATATGCTTTCTCATCTAACTTCTTGATTTCTTCTATTTTTTGTAGAAAGACTGTCTCCATTGATGTTGGAGTAGTAGCCTAGAAAAGCCTCTTAAATTGTAACCCATTCTTTTTCTTCTTGAAATTAGCATAAATGTGCCTGGTGCAATGTCTGTGCTCAACATTGGGTATCCAGTCGGCAACAACTTCAATCAATCTCTAACAAATGGTTTAAATGTATGCAGTTAGTATTATAATAAGGTAAAAATATTAAGAAAATTGGAAAATAGTTCAGTTGCATACATTTGTCCATATGATATTATAATGATGCCTCCTCCATCTCCTAGATTCAAGTATTCCCTAAGCAACGTTGGAAACCAAAACTAATTCTGATTGTTTTCAACTTCAACAACAACCCAAGCTATTGGGAACATCTGGTTGTTTGCATCTCTGCCCATGGCAGTTGATAGTTTCCCCTTGCATGTATGGGTTAAAAAATAACCATCCAAACCAATAATCTTTCTACAACCTTCAAGTCATCCATGTTTAACACCATTGAAACAAATATAAAACCTCCTAAAGTACAGTTTCTCATCCTTTTCATTTATTTTTGTCTCCAATTCACATGTAGAACTGGATTTGTGTCTATAATTGCTTGTTTATACTGCCATAACTTACTATAATGTTCTACTAAACCTTCTTCATGATCAAACAATTCAGACTACTTTGCCTTCTGGCATTAACCCAAGATCACATCTATCAATTTTTTTCCCTTATGTCATTTTTCATGAATCTGATGCTCGTGTTTGGGTTCTGAATAATGTCCCTAGCATAGTGGTGTGCTATCCATATAAAAGTAACCAATGCCCTTATTGTATAATTCTACAACACTTGTGGTTAGGGTATAAAGTCTTAATTTGGAATGATCTTTCAGTACTCATCCATGAGGCCCACAACCTAAAGTGACAATTAGCTTGTTTAGAGATCCTTTTTTTGATATTCCTTCTTTTTATCCCATGTTTTCTTAACAGCCTTGCTAATTTTCTCATTAACATCTTTCCTACCAACACCTTTCTTACTACCCTGTTTTCTACTCTCGCATTCTTCATTACAATTGCTTTGGGTTTCTTACCTTTCAAACCAATACACTTACCTTGACTTACATCCCTACCACAAACACTTAAAGCATATGGTGGTCATTCTGCATGTACCACAATTGATAGCCATTTTGCACACCATAATTGGCATCCATATTCTTCAACTGTTGTAGGCTTTCAAACTTTATTCCTAACACTGGTTTGCACTCATTCTAAGGTATGTTAAGATTGAAAGAAATATATTCCACATTCTTTTTGGCTTTAAACTTATATTCTACCTGCTCATCATAGTGATCCTCAACCCCTAATAAGAAATTACCTTGTAAGTTAGGACTGGATTCTCATTTTGGCGAATAAAACTACCATTTCCCACGAGTTTGTTTAGCCATGGGTCATCTGTGGTCATCCTAGGTATGTTTTGTCACAAAAATATAAGCTACGTCATCTAATGAGTGATTTGTCTCAACATTCGAGTCTGAGTTTGAATGACTAACACATTTTTAGGGTGGAGCTCCCCATTAATGATTTCCATAATGTAATAACCATTGTGCTATGTATACAAGTCAATCTTAAAATTGTTTTCATAACAAGCTTTCACAAAAGCACTAACATCCTCATCAGTTTTCAACAAGTTCAAATCAATCAGTGGATGAGTAGGGTTTTGTAATACATACTAGTTGGACTGACAAGTACTAACATTTTAATTGTATGAAAAAAATCCATGTATGACATACCCTCAAAGTCAACATCATCAATGACACTAGAATCAAAATTGACATACAAAAATGGCTTAACTTGAAAAACCCGTCATGATAAAGGTTAACAGTAAACTTCACCACCATCTTTCACCTGTTCAGAATCAAATCAAAAATTAAGGTTTTATAAAAACTTAACAAACATTGGGGCTTTTGCAAAACATGACTAAATCTATAGAATGCCAACCATAATTTACCTTAAACTTAATTAATTAATGGATTATTAGCAACATAAGCCCTAATTAGGGTTTGACAAAAGATACTTGATAAAGCACGACTGTTTTGAGAGAATACAATTGCTTTCTTCCACACGAAATGCTAAATGTTAAAGGCTAATTGCTCAAAAATGCTCTCAAAAGCTTTCTGCCAAACACACCATACGTGAGTTGTTAGATGCCCATTGCTTACATATGTTTTTTAAAATGTTTTTAAAATACAAAAGAATTCAATAAAATACACGCTTGTAGATGTTTTCTTCTAAATAAATTTCCTCAAAAGAGCAAAATTGAACTAAAACACATAAACTTGGAGCTAGGAACAAATGAGAAGTAAATTGAAATGAGAAGGGTGAGAAAAACCACAATCGCACATTTGAGATGAATCTCCTTTAAATTTCCCCCTCTTACTTAAAATGTGTTTAGAAATTATTCCCACTCTTTCCATTTAATTTTTTCTTCTCACCGGATCTCTTTCCCATAAACTTGAACTTTTAGTAATTAACAAAATACCTATGATAACCGGTGTTGTGTGAGAAAGTTTACGACCGAACTAATTTTCAAAAACTCTTACAATTGGGTTTAGGGATGTTCATCGGCTAGGATGCACGGAAACGCCGCCGGGATGTCGTATGACGTTTCAGAAACGCGAGGAAACGGGAAACGCGGGGAAACGTCGGGGGAACGTCCCCAAGAGAAGGGGAAACGTTTCTACAATTATGGTACGTGGATCCTTATCTAGGACACGTTTGGGGAAACGTTTCCGGCCCAAAAAGTCACGTTTCCTATGCCTGGTTTGAGATGCCGCGTTCGATCTTGAAAAAGAAATAAGAATGCAGGTAAGAGGAAGAGGAATGGAGATTGAGGAAGAAGAAGATGAATAGTAAAAAGTTAGTATTGGGTTGTGTTTATCGTTTTTGTTTCCAAAGTTCTAATAAAGTATTGACTATTGACTCTTGATTGCCCAGCTTTCGAGTTGCACACTACTTGCACACATCACGTGGAATTCCTTTAACAAGTGTGTGGTATTTATTTTTAGTTTAATAACTTAATTCTTTTGACCAAGTATTTAATAACTTAATTGTCACTTTCTTTTAAGCCATACACCACTAAAT
Source organism: Tanacetum coccineum (assembly GCA_026074375.1). Lineage (NCBI taxonomy): Eukaryota > Viridiplantae > Streptophyta > Magnoliopsida > Asterales > Asteraceae > Tanacetum > Tanacetum coccineum. The sequence goes on from BQNB010014460.1 coordinate 55,112, forward strand.
GACACCGATAATGCACACAGTACAACACCGGTATGCTAAAAAAATGGTACACAAATCACTTCCCATTGAGTATATATATCTTTCTAAAAGAATTGCAAGTTAGTTTTATTTAACCAAGTATTGTTACAAGATTCATGGAAATTAAGTTTCAATAGTTATATTTACCTGCTTATTTTCAGTAAGTATGTATAAAGTTATTGCTTTATTTATTAGTTGATATTATGAGTAATATTTGTTTTGATTTTTGAATGTCGTGTAATATTTTTTTGAAAGACAATTTGCCGTATAATAAAATATTATAAAGCACATAAACGTTTCTCCGCCGTACCCGTTTCTTGAATTTTAGGATGTTGGCGTTTCCCGGTACCCGTCCTCGTTTTCGTCCCCGTGCAACTTAGTTTATCGGTTCGGTTATCGGGTTGTTTGGTTTATTCGGTTCAGTTAGTTCGGTTAATTTGTTTTGGTAAAACCAAAAACCTAACCGAACCTAATTAGAATTCAACCGAACCGAATCGAAAATCGAATTTAAATTCGGTTTGGTTTTCGGGTTGCGCGAATAACCCGAATTACATCATTTATATTTTTAAAATTTTAATTATATAGATTTTTAGTAAAATAAAATTATTTTAAAGATGTTTTTATATATTAGGATAAAATTTTAATGTTCTTTATATATATATATATATATATATAGAGGAAGGTTAAAATAAAAAGACAAATATTCGTGAGAAAGATAAAAAGAAATTTTTTTTTAAAAAGTTCTCGAAAAATTCTAAAAAAATTCCATTAAATCAGGTATGTTGGTGCATAAAACTTTTGTAAAAGAAGTCTTTCTAATTTTGAGTTTTTATACGTTTTTTTAATTCGTAAAAAAAGAAATTTTGATGCACAAAAAATTTTTGATGCACAAAAATTTCGACTTGTTATAGTTTGATGCGCAATAAAATTTTGATGCAAAAAGTCAAAAGAAGTTGGGTACAAAAACGAATTTTTGATGCACAAAAAACCGATTTAATGCACAAACGTTTTTTTTCATAATTTTTTTTCAGCAAACTATCCACTTTTAGAAAAACTTCCTTTACAACTTTTTCATGCATCAACATACACGATCTTGTAAAATTTTTTCAGAATTTTTTGAGAACTTAAAAAAAAAAAAATCTTTTTATCTTTCTCACGAATATTTGTCTTTTTATTTGATCTTTATCCTATATATATATATTCGGTTTTCGGTTTAGATTGCCAAAATTATATCTAAACCGAAAATCGAATTTATAGTTCGGTTCAATTCGATTTTCACAAATTCAGTTCAGTTATAAATTTGAATTCGTTCAATTTCGGTTTTTAATTTATTTGGTTATTACCCGACAACGAACACTGAACACGGTGTTTCCAATTCCACATGCATCAGCATATATACTCAGCCCACCGATAGTTAGGAGTCATTTTCATTTACCACTTTATGGCCCAATCTAATATCTATTGCATACCCGGCCCAGTTAATATCAAGAACTCATGACCGTGAAATTGGTCAGTCAAAAATCAAAATTGTGTCAACCAATCCAGTGGTTACCGCAGAAGAAAAAGATTATGGAGTACAGGAATAAACTTGTTCTTGCTCCCATGGTTCGAGTTGTAAGTCCCTTTTTCTTTTTCTTTTTTACTGTTCATTTATATTATAAAAGTTGGGTACAGATATTGGCTAGTTGGATATATTTAGAATTATTGATTATCCATTATAAATAGTGTGTTGAAATTATAAGTCTGTTTATTTGTTTACTTAGGGGACATTGCCATTTAGATTATTGGCTGCTCAATATGGTTCTGATATTACTTATGGTGAAGAGATTATTGATCATAAACTACTTAAATGCGAACGCCGAATTAATGGTTGGTACTAGTACTTTATATTTACCTTTTTGTTTCAATGTTATGTTGATATAACTAGTAATAACTAGCAGTCTGTAATAATGTGATGTTGTGTAAATGTTAGATGTCATTGGTTGTACTGATATAGTAGAGAAGGGTACTGAGAATGTTGTCTTTAGAACATGTGACGAAGAAAGAAATCGGGTGGGGGGGGGGGGGTGGGGGGTGGGGGGTGCGGGGGGGGGGTTGGGGTGTGAGGGTGGGGGGGTGGGGGGGAGGGGGGGGTTCGGGGGGGGGGGGGTGGGGGGGGGGGGGGGGTGGTGGGTGGGGGGGGGGTGGGGGGGGGGGGTGGTTGGGGTGTTGGGGGGTTGGGGGGGGGGGGGGGGGGGGAGGGGGGTGGGGGGGGGGGTGGGGTGGGGGGGGGGGGGGGTGGGTTTGGTGTGGGTGGGGGTGGGGGGGGGGAGGGGGGGGGGGGGGGGGGAGGGGGGGGGGGGGGGGGGGGGGGGGGGGGGGGGGGGGGGGGGGGGGGGGGGGGGGGGGGGGGGGGGGGGGGGGGGGGGGGGGGGGTGGGGGGGGGGGGTGGGGGGGGGGGGGGGGGGTGGGGGGGGGGGTGGGGGGGGGGGGGGGGGGGGGGGGGGGGGGGGGGTTGGGGGGTGGGGGGGGTGGGGGGGGGGGGGGGGGGGGGGGGGGGGGGGGGGGTGGGGGGGGGGGGGGGGGGGGGGGGGGGGGGGGGGGGGTGGGGGGGGGGGGGGGGGGGGGGGTGGGGGGGGGGTCGGGGGGGGGTGGGGGTGGGGGGGGGGGGGGGGGGGGGGGGGGGGGGGGGGGGGGGGGTGAGGGGGGGGGGGGGGGGGGGGGGGGGGGGGGGGGGGGGGGGGGGGGGGGGGGGGGGGGGGGGTGGGGGGGGGGGGGGGGGGGTGGGGGGCGGGGGGGGGGGGGGGGGTGTGGGGGGGGGGGTGGGGGGGGGGGGAGGGGGTGGGTGGGGGGGGTGGGGGGGTGGGGGGGGGGGGTGGGGGGGGGGGGGGGGGGGAGGGGGGGGGGTGGTGGGGGGGGGGTGGGGGGGGGGGGGGGGGGTGGGGGGGGGGGGGGGGGGGGGGGGGGGGGGGGGGGGGGGGGGGGGTGGGGGGGGGGGGGGGGTGGGGGGGGTGGTGGGGGGGGGGGCGGGGGGGGGGGGTGGGGTTGGGGTGGGGGGGGTTAGTGGTTGGGTGGGGGGGGGGGGGGGGGGGGGGGGGGGGGGGGGGGGGGGGGGGGGGGGGGTGGGGGGGGGGGGGGGGTGGGGGGGGTGTGGGGGGGGGGGGGGGGGGGGGGGAGGGTGGGTGGTTGGGGGGGTGGGGGGGGGGGGGGGGGGGGGGGGGGGGGGGGGGGGGGGGGGGGGGGGGGGGGGGGGGGGGGGGTGGGGGGGGGTGGGGGGGGGGGGGGGGTGGGGGGGGTGGGGGGGGTGTTGGGGGGGGGGGGGGGGGGGGGGGGGGGTTGGGGGGGGGGGGGTTGTGGGGGGGGGGTGGGGGGGTGGGGTGGGGAGGGGGTTGGGGGTGGTGTGGGTGGTTGGGGGGTTTTGGTGGTGGGGGGTGGTTGGTGGGGGGGTTGTGGGTGTTTTGGTGGTTGGGGGTTGTGTGGTGGGGGGGGGTGGGGGGGTGGTTGGGGTGGGTGGGGATAGAAATATTCCCATGTAAACCTAAAACCATGGCATCACCCTGTATACACTGAAACAATACCCATAACACCACAAACAAACAGAAATGCAACAGAGGTGAACAGACGTACAAGAACAGAAAAAAACAAAAAGCCATTAGGTCCCCATTAACTAAAGGTGTTCCAACAATTTAAAATTGTGTAGGACCAGTAATCTAGTGATCTGCAATGCTCCTAAAACAAGTAATTGACGTACCCTTGCATTAAAGAAAAGTAGTTTTCCCCCCGTGGTATTCTAAATCTAGAATTCCCCAACGATGTTTAGAACGATGCTATGGGTTGTTGCTGTTGTAAATAAAAACAAATAAATGAATCACCTCGTAAAGATTACTATCCAGCTAAAATCTAAACAGATGATTAATGAGAATATTTTTAAAACATAGGAAATTAACCTGTCAGGTTCTGGATAATGCCATGTAATTTCTGAAATGACATAAATCAGTTCATCAATCATCAAGATGATTTGACTTCAAAGCTAACAAACCATAAGTCAACTGTTTTGCATACTAAATACCTTCACATTATATGTCACTCAAAGATATGATAATCAAATAGATGAACATAATCAGTGAGCAATGGAAATAAAGCTTCACGGCATAAATAAATGAATATCAGGATTATTATCCAATGCAAATTCACAAAGGCAGTAAACCCGTTACATTGGAACCAGACAATGAAATATAACAGATAAAGATGGCTAACGAGGATAAAGATGACCTATGGACACTTTTTCAACATAACAAGGATAAAGACCTATTGTGTAAGTTTGACATGAAAAAAGATTTCATAACGCCACTTTTTCAGCATATTGATTCATTCTGTTGTAACCTGTGATTTTATCGCTAATCCCATGAATTTGATAAGGGTATTTTAGTGTCTAGAAGTGAAACCCTACCACATGAACCTAATAAGTACTTCAAGTTGAATATGCTCTTAGCTCTTAACACTTGGGCAATCTAACCCGATTCCTGGCATATTGATTAGCTAAATCTGCAAGCTTACATTGCTGGGTATGACCTTTCTATATATAATTAAGGTTCTTGCAAAATTTGCATCATATGTGCTATATACGGAACTAGGACCATACAATGTGAAAGTGACCTGGGCATTGTGTCTCTTCACACAGATGTAAAGACGTTGCAGCTATAGATGTCAACATGGGTTGCCCGAAGGCATTCTCTATTAGTGGAGGAATGGGAGCTGCACTCTTGACTAAACCAGACCTCATCCACGATGTATGCAACACATATAGTCTGTGGTCTTCATTTCTTTTATTGATGTTTGTAGTTGATAACCAATCCTTCGACACTTCAATTCTTAATCCAGATTTTGACAACGTTGAAGAGGAACTTGTGCATACCAGTAACATGCAAAATACGTTTATTAAATTCAACTCACGATACTGTAGAATTGGCTAGACGGATCGAAAAAACTGGGGTGTCTGCTGTAGGTGTTCATGGAAGGTAATAATTTACAGAATGGATTTTTAATGCATTCTGATAATTTGGTAATATGGTGCTTTGATTTTCTATGTTCCTTGTTGAAAGAATTGCAGAAGAGTTGCCGACAGACCAAGAGATCCAGCTAACTGGACCGAAATTGCAACTGTTGTAGATGCTCTTTCTATTCCAGTCATTGCTAACGGTGATGTATTCCAGCATGACGATTTTCAGCGCGTTCGAACCGTGACAGGTAGGCAGTTACTTAGTCACTGATGAAATTATATCTCGTGTGGAAACGCTAGTCGCTAATAAAATTTATTTGATTTATTAAAGCACAGCAATAAAATATTTATCGTATCTATTAAAATATTGCAATAAAAAATTAATGTAGGTGCCTCGTCTGTGATGGTTGCTAGAGGAGCTCTTTGGAACGCTTCAGTTTTCCATCCTCAAGGAACACCAATTGAAGTCGTAAAAAGAGAGTATGTTAGGAAGGTAAATGAAATAATCACAAGTTAATAGCTCTGTTCTATAAGTGGTAGGATTTTCAGAAATATTATTTCTGTCTTAAAAAAACAAACATAACTAGGCTTTTTAACGACTCTAAATCTTTTTCGTTTCTGGTTTCAGAGCATTTTATGGGATCATGACATTAAAAGCACTAAATATACATTAAAAGAGATGATAATGCATTATACTTCTTTGGAGCTCCCCGAAGGAAAGGCTGTGACTAAATCTGAAAGCTTGGCTGATATAGCGTATGTCCTTACCAGATGATCTAAAAAGTCCAAACCATTAATAAGTTCTATTTTTGTTGCTGATTTTGAGTTTGTGGTGGTCATCTGCTCCTTTACAGGCGTCTTTATGGTGAAGAAAAGTATTATGAATCTATCAACACTAAGAGACACCGAGTTCTGTTAGATCACTCCATTCTTTAAACGCAACAAGAACTCACTGTTCATCCAAAGAAGACAAGCCCCAACAGTTGAGTCTTCCCTTGCTTAACCTTGATATACGAGTTATATCGGATAATTGTTTCCTACCAAGTGTGTAATGCTACATTTTATGGGTATTGGGGTGTTAATTTTGCCAAAGGTTACAGGTTGATTTTGGCAATTTTTGTATTCAAACAGGTGCAAGATGGCTTCAGTGAATGGTTATTAGTTGTTACATTCTTATCTGTAAACTAATATTTGCATGCTCTAAAGTTGTATTTGTGTCTTGTAAGAAGATTAAGGCTAAGTGTAACAAGGAAGCCCCAAGACCGTATTCATCACTGCGGCACCGCTATCTCAGCACGCCAACTCAAGTTTCTCTCTTAAAACCAACTTAGTTTAATAAAACAACCAATTTCATCACAAAAATTTACCCCACTTAAACATATATACCTCACCAAAACCATTTAATAAACACACACACAACATACCTCTCACTAGGGGTGCCAGTATGGTCGAGTTGACCCGACCCGAACCCGAACCCGATTAAGCTTATCGGGTCGGGTTCAAAAATATAGTCGGGTTGTTTTGACCCGAACCCGATAACCTGTATCAGGTCGGATTAAGGTTACATAATTTTTGTTATCAAGTCAACCCGATAAGACCTGATAAAAGTTGCACAGAATTAAACATAACAACCACTTCTTAGCAAGTAATGTACTATAACATTTATATTAATACAAAATACGTATTACAGTACCAAGTAGAAGAACATTGCTAGTAGAGAAACTAAGGTTTCGTTTGTTTTTTCAGAGGTTTTACCTCTTCATCTTCAAACCATGTCTGCAAAAGAAGAGGTGCATCTAAGCTCTTTATTTACAAAGAATAAGACCATTTGTTTTTTTTTTAGAAGAAGAGGGTTGGTGTTAGAAGAAGAGAGAAGAAGAGGGTTTGTATTAGAAGAAGAGAGAAGAAGAGGTTAGAAGTGAAAATTTTTGTCTTAATTTTTGAAGAGGTTAGAAGAGTTTTTTACCTCTTTTCTCTGCAAAAAAACAAACAAAAAAGCTCTTCCCGCTTCAGACAAAAGAGGTGAAATTGAAAAAACAAACAAAGCCTAAATCAACGTTCTGCTACGACCGAGAAGCTCAACTTCGAAGTTGGTTTCTCAGGAAAGACATTTTCCTTATTGGAATTTGTTTGGTTTTTTATAATGAGTGTTCTTGCAAGTGTACGGGCTGCCTTTCGAGATATAAACCAGCTGTTGATAGCGTCAAACAAGCAAATGCTGGACTGTTCCCGCCATCTTCTCACAGCCTCACATTCACTCTCTTTGGTATACTCCATAATTTCTTATAACCTATCACGTAACTCATACTTTTTGATCACATATCATTTTTGTTATCATCTTTATGGGTCATATCACATAATGTGTAACAAACTCGTCCACTTCTTAAACCTTTTGGGAAATTGTTTCTTTTCTAACAATAGTAGTAACACAAAGGCTAGTATCAACTATTAAGTTGTCATTCGCTTGTATGTTCGATCAAAGCAACATTTGGTAATTTATTTGTTCCTCACTTCTAGTATCACCCGATAACCCGACATAACCCGACCCAGTCGTAAGAGGTAAGAGTAGTATCGGGTCCTATCGGGTCGGGTTGGGTCTGCATGACCGAGTCTTCGATTTTTACCATCCAAGACGCGTGTTGTGGGGACTCTAACAGTGAAGACCTGTCTTCATTGGGCGAAGACTCGGTCTTGAGTCTCCTATTAAGGATGGTGTAAGTTTTACACAAGACAACTGATGACGTATAATAGGTATACCAAGCCTCCGGGCTTGGGCCACATTGACACGTGGGCTCCTTGGCCCAACTGAGTAGTCATGGGCCGAAACTAAACCCACTCCTGCATTGGTTACGGCTCAGACCCAACAAACGGCGCGGACCTAACTTTAGGGTACTTTCGTCCGCGGAAAGCACACGCGTCCGTACACATTGTAATTGCGGTACCTTGTCTGACAAGGGACCCTCTCCGGCCACTAACGAAACATGCGAAATATTAGGAAACCCTAATATTTCGTTTGCCTATAAAAAGGGACCCTCTGACACAATGAACAATACGATTTTCTCACTCTATACTCTCATACTTTCTCTCTCTACATGTTTACTTACTTTCACGCCGGAGTCTAACCATGGGGTCCGTCCCCACGGTAAGGCTAACGGTTTTTATCTGATTGTGCAGGAAATCGTCACTTCTCTTGCTCTTGTACAAAACCCAACGCTCAGATCATCTGGAAGCCCAACCTAACACAGGATTTGAGCCCAGATCCACACCCGACACCTATTTTGTATTAACAAGTGGCGCCATCCGTGGGAGACCGAACACAACCACGTTTTCTAAAACTCACCATGAGCACTCATGAACAACAAACCTCAACAATTCCCACATCCGTTGTGCGGAACACTGGGCGAAAAAGTGGTTCACAAAATCTCGAGGAACCTGCGTCCAATGAAGCCCTAAGAGAATTGTGCGACAAGAACTACCACCAACTTTTACCGCTTATTGCTGAAAAAATGCAAAAAGAAAAGGAGCAGCAAGATAAGCTCAAAGCGGTAAAGGCACGCCTACTTTACGGCAATGAATCTGGGAGAAATCCAAGAAACCATGAAGAGTCCCATTACTCCGAATCCAAAACGCCAACTGCCCGGACAGAGCCGAGAAGGAGGCATGGGCGCAAGCACTCCCGAAGCCCGTCACCAGTCGCCAGTGTCTTCAGAAGACTCAAACAAAACCGACCTCCTTCACCTAGGCTCCGGCCGCGGAAGGAGGGAGGTGTGTTCAATAGGCTGGGAAGAAAAGAACCAGGCGCGTCTACACGCTCTGATAGTCACCACCAGAGTTCCCAAGCAAAGGGAACCGAGATACCGGCAAGAAAGCAACATCACGAGGGCACATCGTCCCGAATAACCAACGGATATTCAGAGAGTGAAGACAGCGAAGGGGGTCACTGGAAGTCCAAATCAAAAAGGCATAGGTCAGATACCTACGAAGATGATCTCTCCCAGCCTTGGACGTGTGAAGAAAGAAATCCTTTCACGACCCGGATCCGACATTTTGACTTCCCAAGGACAAGGATGCCTAGCCATGTCAAGACATATGACGGAAGTGGGGATCCGGAAGACCATATAAAGCTATTTCAGTCCGCTGCAAAGACAGAGAGATGGGCAATGCCAACGTGGTACCACATGTTCAACTCGACGCTAACTGGGAATGCTAGAGTCTGGTTCGACAAACTCCCAAAAGAATCCATTGACAGCTATGAAGATCTGAGGGCAGCATTTAGGGAAAATTATCGCCAGCAAACAAAACACATTAGGAATTCCAGTGAAGAACATCTCATAAGCAAGGGATAGAGAGTCCACGGAGGATTTCATGGAGAGATACAAAGAAGAAGTCCTGGACGTGGAAGGAGCGTCGGAATGCATGAAGATCTCCGGATTCATGCATGGGATAACCCACCATGAGTTGATCAAGCGTTTATACGAAAAAATCCCAAGGTCAATGGACGAAATGTACAGGGTAACTACGTCTTTTCTACAAGGGGAAGTTGCCGCATTCAGTCATGGTCGGAAGAAAACACCCACGCCATGGAAGCAACCAGAAGGGTGAAACAAACCGAGCTTCAAAAAGGGTTTCAAAAACAAGCACAGGTCGGACCAGAAGCCAGATAGGTTTTCACTCCTTACAAAGACCCCGAAGGAAATTTTCGCTTTAGAAATGGTAACCCCTGCGGAAAAAAGGGATCCAAACAAGTATTGTAAGTTCTATGCGAATACGGGTCACAGTCGGACGAAGAATTCATGCAGTTGAGAATAGCAGATAAATGGAATGTATCAAGGAAGGTAAGTTGTCATAATTCATCAAGAATGAAATAGAACGCCAAGCCAAAGGCGACATAGAAGGGGAAACGGCGGCAAGGAAGACACTAGCCATCTTGATGGTCCAACCATGGGATGAGAGTTGCCAAGACAAAAGGATTCTTAGTTTTCTCTCCGGAGACAAACAATCTCTTTCCCACCTTCTAGCCAGACGAGAACGGAAGGAAGGGACAATATCATTTGAGGATGAGATAGGAGGGCACTTAGTGGCAACGAATATACGTGGACAGAGGGAGCATCCTCATGAGATCCTATACGAACACTGCTTTGGTCAGGCACCGGCCCCCCCCCTGGAAAATAAGAAGCCAGATTGTTCCGCTACCACATCCTAACCGGATTCAGTGGGGAAACATTGGCCGCTGGGCCAAGTATCCTTGCTAGTGAAAATTAGCGTGACGAAGGAGCATTCACTTCCGCATGGTATGAACTTCTGGTTGTCAGGTCACCCTCCCAACTAATGGGAATAATAGGCAGGCCGGGTTAAGAAAAAATCTGTGCCATTACCATCCACGACACATGGAATGTTAAAGTTCCCAGTTGAAGGAGGAACTGTAACGTTACGAAGCAGCATGATCATCCCAATGGAATGTGCAATGATCTTCGGACCTAGTACACAGCCCCCCGAAGTTGGCAAAATATTGGAAGAAAAGATAAAAGTAGCCATTCATCCGGAATACCCTGAGCAAACAATAGCCATAGGGTCTACCCTAATAGAAAAATGACGCAAGGAATTATGAACTCTGCTTGGACAAAACTTAGACGTTTTCGCCTGGAAACCAGCAGACATTACGGGCGTTCCACGACACGAAGCAGAGCACCGTCTAAATGTCTGGGAAGGGTGCTTACCTATCAGACAAAAGAAGATGGGGCAAGCACCGGAAAGGAATAAAGCAATCTAGGAAGAAGTAGAAAAATTAGTGATGATGTCGGAATATGAAAGAAGTCCCATTATCACAGTCTGGCTATCTAAACCCAGTCTTGGTCAATAAAACACGATGAAGTTGGGAATGTGTGTAGATTTCAAAGCTCTAATCAAGCAGTCCTCAGGATGGTTACCACTGCGGAGAATACGATTGGAAGTAGAAATCTCTCTGCGGATACCCCTTCAAATGTTTCCTGGACGCATACAAGGGGTATCACCAAATAAAAATGGCAAAGGAGGATGAGGAAAAAACGGCATTTATCACAAATCAAGGGATATTTTGTTATTCAAAGATGCCGTTTGGCTTAAAAAATGCCGGAGCGACCTATCAGCGTTTGGTAGACAAGGCATTCCAAAGACAGATCGGGCGCAACCTGGAGGTATATGTCGATGACTTGGTCATAAAAAGCCGCACGGAAGAAGAAATTATCCGCGACATAGCAGAAACATTCAAAACTCTCCGGCAAATAAACATGAAGCTGAATCCAAAAAAATGCACCTTCGGAATGCAAGAGGGGATGTTCTTGGGCTACAAAGTGAATACTGACGGACTCAAAGTATGTCCGGACAAGGCCGACGCGGTCCTTAGCTTGCCATCTCCGAGATGCCTCAAGGACGTACAAAAGCTGAATGGGAAACTAGCAAGTTTAAACAGGTTTTTGTCAAAGTCAGCCGAAAAATCACTGCCTTTCTTCAAAACCTTGAAGAAATGCACAAAAAAGAGTGACTTCCAATGGACTCAGGAGGCCGAAGCAGCCTTCAAACAAATGAAGAAGCTCATCGCAGAACTCCCAATGCTAACCGCACCTAAGGAAAAGGAGGAGTTAATAATATATTTAGCCGCGGCCAAGGAGGCCATCAGTGCAGTCTTAATGACAGAAAGGGAAGGCAAACAAATACCAGTGTACTTTGTGAGCCGCGCCCTACGAGGGCCGGAGATCAACTACAACCCCATGGAAAAATTGGTGTTAGCCTTGCTCAGTGCAAGCAGGCGGCTGAAAAGATACTTCCAAGCACACACAATCGTTGTAATCACGGATCAGCCGATAAAGCAACTATTGTCAAACTCAGAAATCAGTGGGAGGATGCTAAAGTGGAAGTTTGAACTAGAAGGATATGCCATCCAATACAGGCCGAGGGCGTCGATCAAAGGACAAATACTAGCGAATTTTATTATGGAACGGCCGGAGGAAGAATCCCCGGATGTACCCATGACGGAACCGGAGAAAATACCGGAACCTTGGACACTTTTTACAGATGGATCATCTTGTATAGATGGTTCCGGAGCCGGACTAATACTAACCAACCCAGAAGGGGTTGAGTTCACATATGCCATGAGGTTTAGGTTTAAGGCCACAAACAATGAAGCTGAGTATGAAGCGTTAATAGCCGGTATCCGGATCGCAGAACAAATGGGTGTAAAAAACCTTCAAGCAAACGTGGACTCACGACTTGTAGCCAACCAGGTAAATGGTTCTTATGTAGCAAAAGAATCAGGCATGGTTCAGTACTTGGAAAAGGTAAAAGGGCTCACAAGCAACTTCAAGGAATTTTCCATTAAGCAAGTGCCGCGAAGCGAAAATAAAAAGGCGGACGCCCTAAGCAAGATTGCATCTACAAGCTTCGCGCATCTAAGTAAGCAAGTACTTATGGAAGAACTGAAGGAAAAGTCCATAAATGAGAAGGAAGTCCTAGCTGTAGTAGAGGATGAAGGACACACGTGGATGACACCCGTATATGAGTACCTCATAAAGGAAATTCTTCCAGAGGATAAAAAGAAAGCAAGAGTGGTACGTCGCAAGGCATCAAGGTGTACCGTGATAAACGGAACTTTATACAAAAAGTCTTTTTTGGGACCTTGGCTCCGGTGCGTCGGACCACTTCAAGCCAATTATGTCCTTAGAGAAATACATGAAGGATCCTGCAGCATGCACTCCAGTCCTAGGTCTGTAGTCGCTAAGGCCATCTGGATAGGATATTATTGGCCAACAATCCACGCAGATGCACGGAAGCTAATAAGAGAGTGCAATGATTGCCAAATCCATCGCCCTGTCCCAAGAAATCCGCAACAAAACTTAACCCCCATCACGTCTCCATGGCCATTCTATAAGTGGGGGATCGATATAGCCGGACCTTTCCCGGAAGGTCCATGCAAAGTCAAGTTTTTAATTGTTGCCATTGATTACTTCATCAAATGGATTGAGGCAAAGCCTGTCGCGACTATCACGGGAAATCAAGTAAAGAAGTTCGTATGGGATAACATCGTCTGCAGATTCGGCCTACCTGGGGAGATTGTATCAGATAATGGAAAACAGTTTTGTGAAAATCCATTCAAAGACTGGCGTGAGAAACTAAGTATCCGCCAGTGCTTCGCCTCCGTGAAACACCCACAAACAAATGGTTTGGTGGAAAGAGCAAACAGGAGTTTGGGGGAAGGAATCAAGGCTCGGTTGGATGAAAGAAGCAAAGACTGTATGGGGGAACTCTCACATGTCTTATGGGCACACCGCACAATGATCAAGTCAAGCAACGGAGAGACACCATTTTTACTAACATACGGCACGGAAGCGGTCATACCAACGAAAATAGGCACGCCAACACTCCGAACTACGGAAATAGACTTGATAAAGAATGATGAAGCCTTGGAAATAAATTTGGACCTCATAGAGGAAAAAAGAGAGCAAGCAGCAATTCAAGAAGTAAAAAGCAAAGCTAAAATGGAAAAGTACTACAACTCTAAAGTCCGTTGCACTAGTTTCAAACCGGGGGACATGGTCTACCGTAACAATGATGCAAGTCACGCCAAAGACGGAGGTAAACTTGGGCCTAAATGGGAAGGACCATATAAGGTCACAGAATCATTAGGAAGAGGAGCATACAAGCTTAAGGATCGCCAAGGAAACAAACTTCCGCGGACGTGGAATATTTGTAACCTTAAAAATGTTATATGCATGAAGTGTAAGCACCCGCCCGACATGTATGATACTCCGGAGGGCAATGTTTTAATTTTCCTTGTTTTGTAATGTCTTTTGAATTTTAATAAAAAAGTGGGGATTAGCTACCCTCACAAATTTAAATTCCTAAAATTATTTACTTTGCAAAGTTATGTTAATTGTCAAGACGCGCACGCAGGGAGCCACACTCCGCGAACATGTTACCCCGTGTAATAAAGGCTGAGCAACCTCAAAATTGACTTAGGTGTGTAAGAGGTATTGCAAACCCAGCACCGGGAGAATAACCCACAAATATTCATAAGACTATCTATTACGAACGTACAACAGTAATAATAAAAAGATAGCAGCATTATAACATGTGAGAAATACCTTTGTTATAAGACGGACGCACTAGCATCCACATAAAACACATGTCTAACGTGACAAGTTAAAACCCGCAACAAAAAAGCCAACACACGGCCGCGGTACAAAAGCAAATGTTAAATATTACATATGGGCCGCAAACAAATATAGCCACACGCGGCCACGGCATACAAAAAAGGAGAAAATTCAAGTGTTTAACTTACAACTAGCCATCACAAAAGACCACATACGGTCACAGCGTGAGTATAAACCTAAAGATAAGGAGCCTTCGGCTGAGGCATGGCAACAACACTTCCCAGGGCTTCGTCCGTGTCTTCTTCCTGATAATCCTCGACGAAGAGAGGGCCCGCAGAAGTACTAGCCTCACCCACCCAAGTCTGGGAAGATAAAGGATCGGAGACTATATCAATCATAAGCTTGCGGAGAGCTGCGACATGTTTCTTTGCCCCCTCGGCGCGGTTATGAACATTCATCAACGTAAAGGATAGGGAGGTTTCTCCAACAATCGTCTTGTCACCAGCATGGTGGATGGGAACCGTGAGCTGTTCAAGGCACGGCTGTAAGTGCACGGCTTCCGAGAGGTCAGCAGCAGGCCCGTCCAGCAGAAAATAATCCAGGACCTCATCCATCCCCGCATCCTTCTTAGACTTTAATAGATTCACCAAGGGGAAGTCTACGTCCTCAAGGGCTTTAACCGCGTCAATATAATTTGCTTTGGCAGCCTCCGGGTTGTAAGCATCAACCACAGAAAGACTCCTCCCGGCAGACCCATTCTCATGACCAACTTCCAAACCCGCCTGCATACCAAAGTCAACAGCCCGGCCTAAAGCGTGACCCAGAATACCTTGATACTCAGAAGACTTTAAACACTTGAGGAGAGCAAGCTGTACTCTATGGGCCAGCAACCACCTTCGTCCGGCCAAAGTAGTCAAGTAGGTGGGATAAAATTCCCCCTCCAGACACCCGGAGACATCCATTACGTGCACCTCAAGCTCGGCCACACGGTTGTATAGTTCCTGGGCCTGCTCCTCCTTTTGCACCTCCATCTTTTTCTTGAAATCTTGAAAGCCGGCATGCAGAGAAGAAACCTACAAAAACAAGAAAACCTCTAAACGACGCATAAACAAAAGTAAAAAATATATACGGAACAAAAGATATGGACATACCTTAGAGATAAGCCTATCCTGTTCCGACGTCAAGGAGATAATCTTGTCCCCGGCCTCGGTACATGCCACTTTAGCATCTTCCAGTCCGGACGCAAGTGAAGTGGCATGGGAGTTAAGCAAGGAGATGTCATGATCCTTCTGTGCAATAGTAACATTTAGCACAGACACCTCCGCAGTCAAAGATGATTTTTCCCCGGATAGCGAAGAAACTTGATCACGGAGACGGACAGCCTCCGCGGCCTCAGTCTCCTTCTCTGCTAGCTTAGACTTCAACTCAAGGATTTCCAAGTCCCTCTCTTCCAACAACTTACCACGTGCAACATATTTAGCTCTAAGTTTTTCTTTCAGCTCCAGTTTATGCTCTGTGCGTGATCTCACCTTCGACCCCAGGCATATTTGCCGCGCTGCCCCCACATTAAACTCTGTAAACAACTGATCATAGCTCATTGTACGGAGATCAGAGAAAAAGGCAGGAGGAGCAACGCGGTCCACTAAAGTGTGGCAGGAAAAAGCATCGTCCAGTACAGAATCATTGGTAATATTCCACTTAGGAACATACCAGCGTTTCGCGATGGCAGGATCCACATTAGGAATCTCATAAAAAGAGTCATCCGAACTCTCCGATTCCTCAGGATGAGAAGGACCGACATCCGTCACGGCTTTGGAAGCCGTAGCAGGCCTGGTGGAAGTTATAGCAGCAGCAACAGTATCCACCGGAGCACTCAAAGTACCGAAACTAAAAGGACGAACAAAAATTAATGACTAAGGAAGATCAGGAAAAATCAGGTAGAATTTAAGAGTAAGTATGTATACCTCTCCGCAATAGTAAGGATCTGGAAGCTCCATTGGGCAGATAAATCCACAAAGTCTTCACCTTCTTGAGAAGGAGGAACAACAGAAGGGGCAACAGGCTGTTCCCTGGCCAACAAATGAGAGCCTTCTGGCCTAATCTGCTCTAAACTAGCAAGAGTTTTGCCACCAGTACCGGAAGCAAGGGAAGGATGGTCCGTCCTCAACTTCTTAGCAGGAAGAGCGTCGCTCTGCTTCACCAATCTTCTTTTTTTAACCTTTTAGGCTGTTCCGAAACAACCCTTTCCTCACCCTGCCTGACCATAATGGCATCCTCATCCGGATCCGCCAAGTTCAGATAGGCGTCCTCCGGGGCTACATCCTCCTGCCTTTCCTCAGTCGGAACGGGAACCTCCGCAGCAGCAGCAGAGCTGCTACCCCCAACGGTGGGAATGACCAGAGGCATAAAACAATCTTTGGTGCTCTCCAGCAACATCACCTGATCAGCCCCCTTCTGAACCTCTACAGCCCGGACCTTCCGAGGGTCAGCAGTCTGAATGAAATCCAACAAACCCATATCTGCAAGAGAAACACCAAATGACCAGGACTTATAATAATAATAAAAAGAAGAAGAAGAAACGCCGCCACAAAAAAGAAATAACACCCACCCGATCCATTGGAATACTCATAAGCCGGATAAGAATTGTCGTCAAAATGGTTATACTTGCTCAAGCCCACCTGGCATAAAAAGCACTCCGGGTATCGACGAAAAGAAGCTTTATGGCTCTCAAGAAGCCTGACGGTCTCCTCTTGACGCGCAATAAGAAGAGGAGCGGAGTCTTTTTCTAGGATGCCCCCCGTATATAAAGGAACGGAAATGGGAAAGGCACAAGAATCAACCTAGAAAAATGATCAGTCCAGCTTTTAATGGAATTTGGAGGTTTTGTAAAGCATGACGGAGCTGTGGTAGAGCGCTTGGCAAAAGAAAACAACCCATCGCTATACGAACGGGTGTAAAAGGCGCGGAACACGGTGACGGACGGCGCAAGGTTAAGAACACACGTCAGAACCTCAAAATGGGATACCCGGGCCGCACCAAAGAGCGACAGTTGGGAAATATGTATACGGAAGTATTTGAGTACAGCCATAAAAAATTTAGCGAACGGAATCCTATAACCGCAATAGTCAAAAATCTTAGTATATACCCCTACTTTACCGGCCGGAAACTGGATAATGGTCTTATCACGTCCTGGAGCCGTAGGATGCACCCCGGTCGGAATATAAAAGGCCTCAGAAAAGCTATCTACCCTTTCTTGGGTCATAATAGAGTATTTAGCAACATATTTAGCCATTTGGAAAGATGGATGAGGAAAAGTGCAAACCTGAAGTTCGAGGAGACCTTAAAAAGAAGAGGACGAGGTGATGACGTATAATAAAGATGAAAAGCTCGAAGAAATCAACAATGGTGAAAAGTATAGTTTTGGAAAAAGGAACAATAAAAAGGGAGGGGGTATTTATACCCTTGGTATATTTATTTCGACCCATAGCCAGATGACGACACGCGTAACCCACTCACTTGATCAACAGTAGGGGATCGCTTGGGAAACCGTTTAACAGCTGTAAAAATGTCACGTCAGTCAGAAGATAAAAGGACAGCGTTGGTCCACGTTACCTATACGTCGCCAACTCAGTAAAGAAGCGTCGCGAAGAAAGTACATGACCGCGGAAGGCGGCAAATCGTTAGCAAAGAACATGAAGTCTAGCATTGATCACCGCACGCGAAACATGGTCCGCAAGCAATATCATACTAGATCGGGGGGACTTGATGACGTATAATAGGTATACCAAGCCTCCAGGCTTGGGCCACATTGACACTTGGGCTCCTTGGCCCAACTGAATAGTCATGGGCCGAAACTAAACCCACTCCTGCATTGGTTACGGCCCGGACCCAACAAACGGACGCGGACCTAACTTTAGGGTACTTCCGTCCGCGGAAAGCACACGCGTCCGTACACATGGTTATTGCGGTACCTTGTCTGACAAGGGACCCTCTCCGGCCACTAACGAAACATGCGAAATATTAGGAAACCCTAATATTTCGTTCGCCTATAAAAAGGGACCCTCTGACACAATGAACAGTACGATTTTCTCACTCTATACTCTCATACTTTCTCTCTCTACATGTTTACTTACTTTCACGCCGGAGTCTAACCGTGGGGTCCGTCCCCACGGTAAGGCTAACGGTTTTTATCTGATTGTGCAGGAAATCGTCACTTCTCTTGCTTTAATACAAAACCCAACGCTCAAATCATCTGGAAGCCCAACCCAACACAGGATTTGAGCCCAGGTCTACACCCGACACGTATTTTGTATTAACAAAGATTGTGTAGCTAAGTTACAAAGGAGATGAAACTGAGTGTTCATTATTCAATAAAAAATTATAGCTACAAAATATTCAAGGAACGAAGAGGTCCTGAAAATTTGTCCTACTTTTTTTTAAAATTATTTTAAGAAAAGCATTGCTAAAACCTCTTACAAAATCATCGTATTTATCCTCCTACACATAATCATATAATATATATTTTTTTCACTTATTATCTCTCTAAATCCAAATTGTCAGTTCCGCCACTTGTCAGGATCTTATGTGTAATAAGATTAGTAGGAAGATTTTGTAATATAAGTATCATTATTCGACATAGGTCACTGTAATATAAGTATCATTATTCGACATATTATAATTCTAGCTAGTATTCAAGTTAAGTGTATAACAAAGAAATAACGACATTGCAATAAATCAATGGAAGGTTAAAACTAAACCAATGATAAGATTACACGTTTTAAATACGGATTAATTGGAGTGTGTGTTAAGCAACCACTCCAAGATTTGGGTGAGATTGGATCAACAATCATGGACCGTGAAGGGGAGATATCTACAATCACAGTCTTTTTATTAACAAATCTTCTTCATATTTTAACAAAAATCCTTATAACTCCAATTCATTTCATTAATCTTAGCTTTTTGATTATGAACGTACCTCATTGTTCAACATCACGTTTGCATGTTTATAGAAATGTTTTTTCAATTTATTAAATTAATTTACAAAAATATAGGTTCATTTGTTTTATTCAAAATTACATACATTCAAGTATTGAGATTGGTTTCAACCTTGTTCCTCACATATAATAAAAGTTTTGATGATTTGATTGTGATCTCTAAAACTTGTCAAAATACGGAGTAACAATAGTCTACCAGTTAGTAGCGCAAACTTAAAAGAGCTCACGTAGTACACTACATCCATTTCAACACCTATCGGAGAACCGGTAGTGGTAACAATGTTCTTTTTTTAAAACAATATAAAAAAATTTTCACTACAATTGCAAACTACTATTTTTTAAAGAGTACATACCCTTGTTATGACGAACAATGTTCTACGTCCGCAGTAGAGTATCTCATATTTGAGGACCAGTATTATAATTATTCTCATATTTGGGACCAGTTTTATAATTTTCAGCAAATCACAAATGAAATTCCATCTATGTGTTTTAAAGAGTACATACCCTTTGACATGTTTCTACGTCCGCAGTTGAGTATTCTCATATTTGGGACCAGTTTTATAATTTTCAGCAAATCACAAATGAAATTCCATATATGTGTTTTACTCATGGTAGCCATCTAAATATGATAAACCTATGATAATCTATATGCTATGACATGTAGTGAGTAAAATTTTTCCGTATATTATTATCATTGGTTGTGCACACTAAAATGAAGACTGAGATAAAAGGTTTTTACATTGATTCTCTTCAAGGTAAGGGGCAATTTGATTTTGTGATATGGTGCACTTTAATAAATTGATCAATAAAAAAGAAAATTTACACCAAAAATCGATTTTATTTGGCGAAGCAT